>BSBK01004018.1:600000-857500 GCA_027943335.1 Chamaecyparis obtusa
GAACCCTAAGACGATCTGCAGAAGATAAAAAGAAGAGGAAAAGAGTTCTGTCATAACCAATCCAAGCTCTGTCCAGGGTAATATCAAAAATATCCAGTCGTTCACTGAGGAAAGAGTAGCCCGTTGTAAGTGGGTTGGAGACTGAAGAAGGAAGGCTGCGGACTTTCAAATTCAGTTCAGGTGCCCGCCTAGTTCGCTCCTCAACCCATTTAGCATGAACCAGCTCAACTCCAGAAAGAGGAGTGATATTGCTGTTACAGACTGTAGCCCAAGTTTTCAACTGTGTTTCGGTTTCCGTTTTCAAAAAACTTTGTCTACTGTCCAGCTCTGTCTGTTTTTTCTTGATGTGTTTGATCTCTGAAACTTGCTCAAAACTGGAGTCCAAAAGTTGCCTGAGATCAGCATTCTCAGTCATGGCAGATGAGAGTTTGTCTGAGACGTTGGAAACCTGCACTTTGTTGGTGTCTAGCTGTTTTTTCAGACCAGCACATTCCGCTGCAAAATTTGTGAATTTCTCAGACAGAGTAGGAACTGTGTCTCTGAGGACTTGGTTCTCGGTCTCCAATCTGCAAATCCGCTCCAGCAGGTCGGAGAAGGCTGCACCTTTGCAAGACTTATGTTGGTAAGTCTGCAATGGATAGCAAATGAAAACAAGTGTAATATTGGATAGCCCTTGTTAAGAAAAACAGCCAATTGAAAAAAGTGGGAACAATGCAGGAACCCTATCAAATACAACAGATTCAAGGACAATTTTACTCTCATATTTAGTAAAAATACTCAAATGGTAAGCTCTCAAACCATCATGAGTAAAAATATTCATGTACTTGACAAAATATAATAAATGTAATGTTTAAATCTGACATGAACCTTTTAGACTGACTAGGAACTGCATTGTGAAAAACAACCTTCCAAAAGTAAAAGACATGGGTATATCAAAATATTGTCAAAACCCGACAAAGAAATACAAGACAATACTATTTTATGATAATAATCTATCTTAACCAATAAGAATATAATACAATGCCAACCTACATTTATATAGCATGATATACATGAAAAATTATAAAAAAATGTCCCCTATTTAAATTTAGAAGAAACCGACGAGGATATTCATGTATATCCAAACGAAAGAGCATATATGCAAAAAGGTGCACACAAAAAAATGATTAGGAGTAACAACTAAGACAACTCTAGTCAAATTAAAGTTGTAGATATTCATTAAATTATCTCCAATTACATTATTATTAATAGCTACATGAAAAATAAAATATGCTTAGGGAAAAAAGAGAAGCTACCCTGTCTAAGATGAATAAGTCCTCGTAATGAATGAACAAACATTCTTGTTACTATTAACTTGAGGAATCATTGAAAGGAAAAACTGTAGAGTGATAATATTCTTTGGTCCAAACTTCAGACAACAGAGAACAAATCTGATGAAGCTGCCAAAGAAAGCATAATGTGATAATCAACAAAAAAGCTTCAAAATGAACTAGTGCTGATAACAAAGCTGGAAGTGATTTGGCAGAAACGGCAGTTCAAGCAACAATGTCCCAATCAACAAGGAAGGCTCAAAAACTACAAGAAAGCTCCATAACACATGCACAAATAAAATGAAAAAGAAGAAAATGTCAAATATCAGCTGTGTAAAAGAGGCGGAAGTCAAGTGATAAGATGCTGAAAACGGGAAGAGAGGATACAAAAAAGTCCTCAAATTACTCACAACTCATTGGAACAAACATCTCTAAGGAGAGGATGTGCAACTCAATCAAACTCCACTGAAATGCTCCAAAATAAGAAACTTGTTTGGAACCACCCAAAAGAAAAACTAGTGTGACAGCACACGCATGTGCGTGCACGCACGCACATAGGCGCCCACACAAGCGCACATGTGTGTGTGTATACTAAGAAACCAAGTCTCTCTGTTTTGTGTTGGATCCTGATCCTGCTTCAATTCTGGTTCCAGTCCTGTGTGGGTCCTGCCCAGGTTCTGCCAGGGAAGGACCCGAGCACAACCCGTGAAAGACCCACAGGAACCCAAGGCTGTGGCATCTAAAAACAGGCCCCACATGCCAAAAAAAAAAATTAACCTAAAAACTGATGCAAAACCCTAATTTCAACCCCTAAAGCATGTATTTAGTCATTTGATGTTATTTCATTCCTCAAGCATTTTTCACCATTTTTGCTTTGTTCTTCAGCTGTATCATTTTTCTTCGAAGGTGAACGCTATGGAGGACTGAGACACGCAGCAAAGGCTTAAGAATCTCTACGTAAGGTAGATTTAGCAGTCAAAGGTGAGTGAATCTTCATTTTGTTCAAGTTTTTAATGAATTTTTCAAGATTTTTATAAAATTTCATTTTTTTTTTAATTTTTTAAAGAAGTTTTGAATACTTTTTCATACTTTGTATGCATATTTAAGGGGTTATAATGCCGATTTTTTTTCAATTTTTTGCAATAATGTCTTGAGTTTTCTTTTCCATTTTAGGTTCATTATTCAGAGTCAAACACAATAGCTGGAAGTGGAAGTGGAAGCTCTACTTTAGTTGCCGGGGTTTTCCCTTTTAAAATTCTTCACCACTTTGGCATTATACAACAATGATTAGGGCACTGCCTAGTGGTGGGAGTTTTATTTGGCAGTGTAACCATTGCAACGTAGAATATTTGAGCTCATACTTTCGAGTGAAAGCTCACTTCTGTCCCACCACTGGAAAAGGAATGAAACCTTGTAAGGGGATTGATGGGAACGGGTTGCCAAAGCAATTAATCCTGCAATATTTTGGAGAACAAGAGGAAGCTGATAGGAAAAGCAACAGAACAAAGACTACTCAACCCCCTACCAAGATAGGCTCGAGAAGACCTCCTACTGGCTTGGTACAATCTGCTGGCCCACATCCTTTCTTGCTAATGCCATCACCTTCCGAACCAGAAATTGTTACACGGAAAAGAGGCCCATTGGATACAGCCTTCAAATATGAAATTAGAGAGGTTGCTAATCAGAGTGTTGTTTGTTGCATTTATGCCAATGGGCTTCCATTCAACATTGTTAGATCACATTATTGGCAAGAGAAAGTGACTACCCTTTGCAATACACCTCCTAATTATGTTAGTCTCCTATATGAAAGGTGCAAACCACCTTATTGGCAAAGGAGAAAGCCTCAGTAGAGACACAGAGTGATCAAGGATACATGGACAAAAGAAACTGTCCATCATGTCTGATGGATGGAAAGATTGCAAGAAGAATAGGCCATTGATCAATGTTATTGCAGTGTCCCCTAAAGGGGCAATGTTCTTAAAGGAAGTGGATTGTGAGGGGTGAGTAAAAGATGCAAGTTTCATTGCCAATATCCTCATGGAATCAATTGAGATGGTGGGGGCTACAAATGTTGTCCAAGTCATAATGACCAATACTAAGAATTGTAGGACAACTGAGGCTATAGTGGAGGCCACATATAATCACATTTTTTGGACACCATGTACAGTCCACTCAATTTAATCATGCAAAAGATTGGCACTCAAATTGAATGGGTCAAAAAAATTTACATGGAGGCCAAGGAGATGCAAATGTTTGTGACTAACCATCACATGACACGAACCATATTCAGGACCTTCTCTTCATTGGAGTTGTTGAAGATAATTTAAGTTTGTTTTTAGTTTTAATTTTACAAATTTTTATAGTTGAACTTGATACATGACATGTATGTTTTATGCCATGTTAGGTTGCCGAAAAATGATTTGGATCTCACACAATTGTCTTAAGACGACTTATGAAGGTGCGAGAGGCCTTGAGTGCTATGGTCATCAACACTTTGTGGAGTATATGGAGGCAATCAAACATAGAAACAGCCAAGAAAGTAAAAGAGTTGATCCTTGATGATGAATGGTGGGATCATGCGGAATATGGTTTGAAATTCATTGAGCCCATCATGAGCATGATTGGGTATGTTAATATTGATCGCCCATGTTTGGGTGAAACTTATGATGACATAGACATGATGGTGATGAAACTCGAAATATTATCTTGACTGAGTTTGCCAGTTTGCATCTCCCAAATGACATGACACTACCACTCTTTATGCTCAAACTAGGATGGATGCTAATGAATGGTGGTAGTACATTGTCAAGGCTCCATTTGCTTGCAGCCTCTTGCAATTAAAGTTCTCTCCCAGGTATATCTTTTTTTTATTGTTTTTTATTTGATCATGATGCCATTCATATTGAGATTAAATACTAAATATTGTATCCAAACTCAACAAGTTGAAAGTTCTTCAACTGAGTGGAATTGGAGTACATACTCCATCCACTCGGTCAAGCACAATTGTTTAAGTGCCAACAAAGTAGAGGATTTGGACTACATACACTCCAACCTCCGCCTATTGTCACATAAGAGACCGTCGGACTACCATGAGGCCGTGACAAGGAATTGGGATCTAGCCCCTGAGTGTGCTGATTTAGATTCCACAATTGCACAACTTGCCCAAGTCTATAGATGAACAAGGGGCAGCTCTTCCACATGACACAGACATAGCAAGTGGCACGGCTTGTGGTTCAAATGAAGTTGAACCAAATACTGACCTTGATTCCTATGAAGATGAATTTAAATATTAAATATGAAATATGGCTTGCAATTTGAATTTTCATTGTGTAATGACATTTTAAGACTTTTGCAAATTATAAATGTGTATTTTATTTATAATTTTATTGGCCTTTATGGATTTATGAGTATCACGCTTCTAACTTCTTATTATTATTATATGTTTGAAGTTTTGAACCAATAATGAATGAACATTGGAAATGTTAAATGTATGAATCTATGATGTATATATAAATTTACAATTTTATAATATATCAATATGTATGTATATATAATATTAATATATATAAGGGGGATGACCCCACGGTGTGACGGTAAGTCACAAGCCCTGTTGAGAGGGCAACCCAGGTTTCAATCCCACCCACCTGCAACCGAACGCAAGCACGAGGACCAACGAATCAACTAGCATGGCCATCATTCATAACATCTCCACTGACTATTGTTGATTCCCAGATTGTTCGCACACATCCGAAACAAAGACCAACGCATGATGGTGACCATTGAAACTACCAATTCAGACGGTGTGACACAATGGAGGTGTAAGATGACACACGGAGGCATAAGGAGGATGGGCCCAGCAACATGGAGGGACAAGTTGACATGGAAGGATAAGGGGGAGATGATGGAGATAAGGAATTCGCATGGGTGCCCAGGAGAGATAAGGAGTTTGGACATGAAGAGATAGGTGTCGTGTCATCCCAAACAATGAGAGAGACATTTCTCAATCATTCAGAGTGATATTCGCATAAAGAATATATCTAGGAGGGGTTAATACCTCGATAATAGTGCAAAAAAAAATTCACCATGGGGATGGGGTTCCCCAATGTGACCCCACTAGTTCATAGCTCCAATCAAAAGCATTTACCAACCATATATATGTGTAAGTGTGTGTGTGTGGAACTCAAGCAAAAAAAAAATTGCCGAGCCTACATACCTACACTTGAACCCGAACCCATATCAGAAACAGGATCGGTAACTTTGTGTGTGTGTGTGTGTGAATATGACACCATGATGATTAGATATGATGTTTTCAGGTTCATTATTTCCTATCTGATGATTTGGCTTAGTGCAGACTTTCTGCTCAATTTCGATGTCAGCATAAAAGTAGTTCAAACTTATTTTTATTGTGTAATTCACTTTAGTAAGTAAAGTGAAAGTCTTTTATTTAATTAATGAAGTTTAATAAAGTGTAGATCATCACAAATGATTTAGACTTTATCTTCCGAGTCATCTCCTATGCAAGAGAAGGTTTCCATTTTGGACGATTAGATTTGTTAATTCAATAGTATAAAGATAGATGCAGGATAAAAGTTCAATAGCTCAATATAATGTAATAATTCCATCCAGCTGTAGTTGAAAGTTGGAATTTCCTTGTAAGCTTTTGAAGGAAGGCAAAGCAGATTTCAAAGTGTAAAATGTTTTGTACTTTGTTCATTTCTACAAATTGAATTTCAATGATTTGAGTTGTTAATTTAAGCAATAGAAAATTAGTTATCATGATCTAAGTCTATGATGTTGATCTTGATTCGTTTGGCATTACTTAATATGATGCCACTGATTAAATCTACTTCATCCCTTTCATTATAAACATTGAGTTAATAAGATAATAGAATAATTTATTGTTAGTTTTCTTTTTGTTGCCAGTTGGTGTTGTCATTGATGTCAACCCTCTACCTCCCTGATCTTGAGAGCTTGTTGATGACAATGATATGCGTTGATCCTGATATGTCCTAGTGGCAGTTGGTGTGTTGTCCTTTTGTGTCAACCCTCTGCTTGTTGCACTTGTGAGACTATGAGATATGATGTGTCATTGATGATTGTGTTGTCAATCCTCTGCTGACACAATTGTGGACTGTTGCAAAATGTTTACCAGATATAATGCTGCTCTGGCATTGGTGTGTTGCAGAAGACAGATGTTTGATAGTAATTGATGGCCAAGTATTCTCATCTGTGGATGTCCACCCTATGGATATTAATTGTCTACTTCATTTTGTTAAAATTGCTGCATTAAGATGTTTTGCTGCCGGATAGAAGTGTTGCAATAAGAGATAATGTATGTGTTGAAGTTAAGATGATGATTAGAAGCATGAAATTATCAAGATAAGGATTAGAAGCATGACTTTGTTAAAATGAAGATTAGAAGAATGACACTATCAAGATGAGGATTAGAAGCATGACACTGTCAAGATGAGGATTAGAAGCATGACACTGTCAAGCTCAGAAAAGTACTCTAGTTGCTTCCTAGAAGAATGCTCTGCATTCCTCCACATTTATTGTTATTGTTGATGCCTTGCAGCTTGGAAACACAGACTATATAATCTGTAAATATAGCACTCCTATCTTTTCAGGTCCCCAGTGTTGCTGCTAATGTTTCAGATGTATGCCATGTGTTGGCAGTTTGGAAGTCTGTCAGGAATGATCTGGGAAATGCTCTGTATTGGTGTTTGAAGTGTTACGGCTTGGAGGGAATGTTTATAACATCTGTGCAATGTCTCAGTTCAATTTTCAGAAAGAGATGAGTACCGCAAGTCTGTTTTTTTAATGATATGCTTCATGACTATGTTTTCCTGGCTTTCCAGTTATGAAGAACTATATGTCAGATTGGTTGTGGCAGCTTGAATTGTTGAGGAAATATGATTAATGTTTTTGTGAATGATGTTGGATGTTCAAGAAACATTTCTATGTGATCCGCCCAGTAGTAATTAAGCTCTTTGGTGCTGCACTGTATCTGGAGTTGGTTTACTGGGTGGTTTGTGGCTATCTGGCTGATAGGGTTTGCTCTCCTGCTTATGTCGCATGCCTGATTGCAATGGATGATGTGTTGAGTTGGTTCTGAGTCTCACCTTGCCATGTGGAGATCCCCATTACGAGGTTTTATGTTGAAAATATGTTTAGGGCCGACTAATTGTTTCTACACATTACCCTGTTCTTGACTAAGGAGGATGTCTGTCAAGCGTGTGTGATGTTTAGGATCATAGTGGATATTGTTTTATGATGCTTGGGTCCTATTGGTGTGATTTTTATGCACATTCAACACAATAAAATACCAAAGATACTCTATCCAATCTTGAGCAAAATCTCCAATGTGCTAAACTATGTGATCACAAAGTTGACTCCAAGTTTTCAAATATAGGCAATTTTTCTGTTTGGGATAGACTCAACTGGTTTGATGTATGCTGGTAACCCAAGGGGACTAACACAATTGTTCTAGGATTTTTACTCAATTCCAAGCTTTACCGACTTCTTTCAACACTTTTTAATTCGAATGATATTGCTTTGAGTTCTCTTGACTTACTTCTATGGAAACTTTTGAAAAAAAAATGCAAAAGAGGGTTTTAGGAAGACAATTCTAACCCTAAACTAATCCTATGGACTAATCCTATGAATTCAAGAGATCAATACTGCAAAGGTGAAATCAAACCTATCTTTGCTTTGCTAATTTCAACAACTCCACAAAGACCATGCAATCTTCTAAGGTACCTAATAGATTTTCACATTACTCATGTTCACCAACATTTCAAACAATGAACAAGGTAATAGAAGTTAAGTTTATCATTCAAGAGTTCAGGCTAACCTTGCACTACAATTGAAAATCATCCAATCATAAAAGGTATGAACTTAAAAATTTCATCATAAGCAATACTATCAATCCTTCATTCATTTACTAGCAACTTGCAAAATAAAACTATTCTAGTGAGAAACAAGAAACCATGCTAACTTGCACAAGCAAACAAGTATTCACCCAACTTCAATGAATTTTCTCTATTACTTAAGTAATATATTTGCAACAATTTCTCTAAGAATCTCTCTTTCAAAATGAAAAGAAGAGGGCTTATATAGAGGCCCAAAGTACAATGGACAACTCAAGTTGATCCAATATCAACGGCCCAGATAATTCTAAGAAACCCTAATTAGGGTTTTTTTACAACTACCACCTACAAAAATTACATGTTGACCAATGAGAATAGAGCACCTATATATGGGCCAGTAGGAAAATTCCTTGCCACATAGGATTACAAAAAAATTGCTACTAGAAGCATATATTCCTTATCCTTGATGACAAGTCCGATTCATCTTGACATGGTGATGATGTGGAACCATTTGATTGGTCTAAAATAAGCAAATGCCACATCATCCTACTTCTCTTGGAATCTTCCTTTGCACCTTGAACAATATCTCTCGATGCTCAACATTTCTATCCTTGAACAACTTTTGTGAAACTATCTTCCTTGGGTTTCCTTGTCATTCGATCTTCATGGTGGTCCTGGCCTCTAGATGATCATCCTTTTGGCTTGCTTCAAACTTGAAGTTTTCATCATGTTTTCTCCTTGGGTGGTTGTTGGTTTGGATCATTGTACTTGTCTTCATGTTGAATGCAACCCTTCACTTGAATCTCCTCTTGATAAATCTTTTGAAAATGCCCTTGCCTTAAGAATTCCTTGTTAATCTTGAGGTAGTGATCACCTTTCTCCTTGCCTAATTCTTGAATTCACCTTCCTTCTTGACTTTGAAACCCTTCTTCAAGCTTGTACTTGAGCTAGCATTCTTATCTTGACGTCTTCTCTCGAACCTCATCTCCAACGACCTTCATTTAATCCTTGCAAGAAAAGGAGAGAACATTCATATTAGAAATAAAGTGTTACATAAGAAATAATTGTTAAAATTCTTGATCAAGAACTTGAAAGGAATCAACATGCGATGTTATTTCAGATTCTTACCAATGATTTACAAGCATACACCTTACAATCTTTAACATCTTAATTCTAGCTTATGCATTTCATGAACAAGTTCTGATTTTGATTTGATATTTTCAGAAAATGCATGCTCTTGATTGAATTTACACTATAGTTTGATCAACATTCCATCCTTATGCATGATTGAATTCTTTACTTTGTTAGTATTATGGCCTTTTCGGTAAGATCATATCGAGATTCATTATAGAGAAACCCTTATTGATTTATCCTAGAGGTACGACCTTGTCACAAGGGACAACTTACTTAAAATATGCTTTACATTTACAAGGAGGACGACCTGCCTTGTGTCTAATAAATGCCGATTTGTTATTGATGTTTTTTTCGGCTAAGATAAATCATATTTAGTAGTGCCGACTTGCATGGGCAAGTTGGCCCACTTTAACTTGATATGTTTCCTCTCTTGTTGGCATATATATATGAGGCTTTGGTACGAATTAGACAAGGTATCAAAAACATAACATACTGCCTCTAAATTTGCACTTTAGCAGCAGCAGCAGCAGTCATTATACTTCCTCTTCCAATCTGATTCAAAACAATAGTGATTATATTGCAGCAGACCTAGATCGAATTGGACCAGACCTAGAGTGATTTATGGCAGATCTAAAGAGTAGAACATAGCAGACATAAGGAGTATTATAGCAGCAGACTTGGAGCAAAATATTGCAAACTTAGGGCAGACTTGAGGATCAATTTATTGCAGACCTAAGGAGCAATCTGGGGCAGACTTTAGGAGTAAGGTATAGCAGACATAAAGGCATAATTCATAGCAAATTTGGAGGACTAATCTGAAGCAGACTAAAAGGTTGAAGTGAGTCAACTTGAAGACATCAACAAGGAGATTCCACAGCATAACCGGGTATTATCTATTCTTGCTTTTGTCAATATTCTATTAGGACCTAAATCCTAGTTGTGAAAGATCATCTATAGTTTGAATTTTCCTTTCAAAGTTTGAAAATATTAACATGGTATCAAAGCCTAGGTGAGTGAAAGATCAACTTTCAAATTAAGGAAATCAACCTAACACTTTCAAAACTAGGAAATTCAATATGTCTAGTGGAGTTAGACCAGAAGATAGACTCGAAGGAGCCACAAACTTCTTATCTTGGAAAATTAGAATTCTTCTTGCCTCCAGAGAACTAGAGCTAGAGTCAATTATAGAAAATCCACCTAAAAATGAGATGAATGAAGATGAGTCACGTGAATGGAAAAGGGGTAATAACAAAGCTATGAGAATTATACTTGATAGCGTAAAAGACCACATCATACCCACAATCTCCTGTCTAGAGTCAGTCTATCTAATGTTCTCAACATTATCAGGGATGTTTGAAATTAATAATACAAGTAAAATTATGACTCTTAAAAATGAAATTTCACAAATCAAGATGAGACAAGGAGAAACTATCACATCATTCTTTATGAGAATCGCTAAGTTAAGAAATCAATTAGCAACTATTGGGCACACCTACGATGAAAAGGAACTATCCATGATAGCACTTAATGGATTACCTCTTTCATGGGACTCCTTTACTCAAGGAATCAGTACTCGTCCTAAGATGCCTAAGTTTGATAAATTAAAGATGGTTTGTCTTCAAGAAGAATCAAAACTAATATCAAGAGGATCAAACTTTAAAGAAGACCTTCAAGTTTTATACTCCCAATCAAGAAAGAAAGATGACTACAAAATAAAAACTCAAGACAAAGGAGATAGAAACTTTAGGAACAAAAGAAAGAGAGATTATCAAAACAAACAAGAAGGGAACTCTAACAATAATGGATGGAGAGGAAGAGACTATCAAAACAACAAATTTCAAAAGAGAGATCTGTCTAAAATTCAATGCTATAGATGTGATAAATTTGGTCACAAGGCACTAGATTGTCCTAATCGAAACAATCTTCAAGCCTCCATTGCTGAAGTAAAAGAACCAGAATCTAAACATTTTGTACTTTAGGCTTCACCTTGAGAGGGAGTCCAAATATGGGCCTTCCTAAATAAACTCTTTCTAATTCTTTGTTAGTTTTGAACATCACTTGTTGATATTACTTTACATTGAGAATATGATTCTTCGTTATGTTAAAATTATTATGTGAGTATTTTTTGTTATACTAACATACTTGTGGATAGAATCGCCGATGGAGGCAATCCACCTGAGAGCTTGTGGATAGAATTGCCGATGGAGGCAATCCACCTGAGAAGCTTGTGGATAGAATCGCCGATGGAGGCAATCCACCTTTTTGAGCGTTGAGGCTCGTGCACCTTTTTTTAAACGTTAAGGCTCGTGCACCTTTTTGAGTGTTGAGGCTCGTGCACCTTTGAGCATTGAGGCTCGTGCATATCTGAGTGCTAAGGCTCTTACATATTTTTGAGCATTGAGGTTCTTGGATAGAATTACCATTGGAGACTATCTTCCGAGAGCTTGTGGATGGGATCTCTTGTGGAGGAGATTTACACTCTGAGGTAAGTGTTTTATTTTGAGTTTACATCTTGTGAAGATGCTTCCTTTATTAGTTTTGATAATGCTTCTTGTGATTATAGATTTGAGATCTATTTTCTAATTACATTGAATTGAGATCTATTATTGAAATAATGTTGAGATCCATATAATTACATGTGAACGATACTTATATAACTTACATCTTGTAGTAGATGATACTACCGAGGCTGGGACATCTTGAGGATGGTCTTCACATTGTTCACATTAGGTATGATATATTAGGTTATATTTTCTTTCCATATTCATTAAGAATGAAATCCAGTAAAGCTTGTATTACATTATGAGATTTGATCTTCCCTCGAGAATAAGAGGGAGTGTTAGTATTATGGCCTTTTCGGTAAGATCATACTAAGATTCATTATAGAGAAACCCTTATGGATTTATCCTAGAGGGACGACCTTGTCACAAGGGACGACTTACTTAAAATATGCTTTACATTTACAAGGAGGACAACCTGCCTTGTGTCTAATAAATGCCGATTTGTTATTGATGTTTTTTTCGACTAAAATAAATCATATTTAATAGTGCCGACTTGCATGGGCAAATCGGCCCACTTTAACTTGATATGTTTCCTCTCTTGTTGGCATATATATATGAGGCTTTGGTACGAATTAGACAAGGTATCAAAAACATAACATACTGCCTCTAAATTCGCACTTTAGCAGCATCAGCAGCAATCATTATGCTTCCTCTTCCAATCTGATTCAAAACAATGGTGATTATATTGCAGCAGACCTAGATCGAATTGGAACAGACCTAGAGTGATTTATGGCAGATCTAAAGAGCAGAACATAGCAGACATAAGGAGTATTATAGCAGCAGACTTGGAGCGAAATATTGCGAACCTAGGGCAGACTTGAGGATCAATTTATTGCAGACCTAAGGAGCAATGTGGGGCAGACTTTAGGAGTAAGGTATAGCAGACATAATTCATAGCAAATTTGGAGGACTAATCTGAAGCAGACTAAAAGGTTGAAGTGAATCAACTTGAAGACATCAACAAGGAGATTCCACAGCATAACCGGGTATTATCTATTCCTGTTTTTGTCAATATTCTGTTAGGACCTAAATCCTAGTTGTGAAAGATCATTTATAGTTTGAATTTTCCTTTCAAAGTCTGAAAATATTAACATACTTGCTGTAGGTTTTGGAATTTTCTTTTTTGAAGAGAATCGAATTTGTGATTTGGATGGTTATTCCTCTTCATCTTTATAGACTTGTAAATCCTTTACTAAGGAAGTCGGCTCATGTTTTTTTTTTTCCTAAAATACACAATAAAACTTATGTTCGTTCCCTCTCATATGCAATTTGCAAAAAAAAAGGCTTTTGATTTTCTCCCTTTAGGCGATTTGCCAAAAAAAAAAAGCTTGAGTTTCTTAATTTGCAAGGTATAAGGAGACTACTCTCATTCGTGGAAATTCGATCTGCATAGGTACAAAATTAATCCTCACTTTTATCCCAACATTTATCCTTACTTTTGATGCAACCCCCATAGGTAATTTGATTTTTAGCCTTGAGTGGAAAATCAAACCTCATAGGGATTTTTTTGTTCCCAACTTTTGTCCCAACATTTGATGCGAACCCCATAGGAAATTTGATTTTTGGCCTTGAGTGGAAAATCGAACCTCATAGGGATTTTTCATCTTCAACTTTTATCCCAACTTTTGAAGTAACACCTCTTACGTAGTTTGATTTTTTGGCTTGAGTGGAAAATCAAACCTTATAGGGATTTTTTTCATTCCCAACTTTTAGCTTGCTACCACTTAGCATTTTAAATGATTTCCTTGATATCCTAACAAACTTTTTGCATTTTGACTTGATCGACCTCAAAACCTTAAGACCCATACAAGCACCTCCTAAAAATAGAAGTTTCTAAAAATAGAAATTTCCCAAATTGACCTATCAATGCTAAAAAATGACACTTTCTAAAAATAGAAAGTTGTCTGAATTCATCTCGGAAAGTTGCATTTTTCTCCATAAACATGTCTAAACACATCAGTAGCATCAGAATATCCTTCCAACCATGTTGGCACCAACCAACATTGGCTATAGCACTCTGGGGTGACCTATTCGCCCTTCCTAGATGACATCTCTGAATTTGACAAAAAACCCCGAAAACTCGACACTTTGCACAAGCAAGAGACCAGAAGACACCTACACACTACCCTAAAAAGCAAGAAGTGGGGGTCCACATTTGTAATGAGGCGTATGTTCACAACACAAAAGGTCCTCTCTATCTTCTGGATAGGACCGCTTTCACCACAATTATCTTTTGGTGGTCGACTTGTAGGATTTCCCCCTTGTCCCTTGTCTTGGCCAACCTAATTAACGTTTGGCATTGATCCGAATGGTATAAATAGAAGATCGAATCAGTTGCAAAGGTTGTGGAGGATATGTGAAGTATGGAAGATGCGAATTTGAAGAAACGACAGTGTTTGGTGTAAGTTGTCAAGAAAAATTGAGTATGTTTGCTTGAGACATCATGTCAAAAGCATTTACATTCTAAGGAGAATGTTGGAATTAGTTTGTTGAAGGCCCATTTCACTTCATTTCATGTATCCCAAGTTGAGGCAGTGAGCCCCCTCAACACATCCTTTTGTATCTTGCCCCAAGGAATTGTCCTAGCAGCAAATCCAGCAATGAGCCTCTTGTAACATTTTACATATATTGTGAATTGATTCTCACAGTGGTTTTTCCCTCCTTGGGCTTTCCATGTAAATTTAGTGTTCTCTTGTGCATTGTTGTTAAATGTTTTATCTTTCATTGCTATTGTTTGATGTTATATGTTTGGAATCAAGACAAAGTTTAAATTTGATAAGAGACAGATTCCCCTCCACTCTCTAGGTATGTATAACAACTTTTCCTTCCTACTTACTAAGGGTGGTGGTAGGCACAATTTCCTATACACTTATTTGAGGATGAGACCTTATATCCCCTTCATTTTTTATCTCTAGTGCTGATTTATGTCCACTAAAGCATTATCTTGCTTGCTTATTGTAATGGCTTAAATTTTACACCCCTGTGTAAAAGACCATTTTCACATTCCCCTACTTTAGCCTAAGACCCAAGATTCGTGCAATCCCCGTCATCAACCAACTCATCGCCTACTTTGAGATTCTTGCCACACAGCCCCGACAATTTTGGACAAGTGCACGTTGCAGAGACGTCTGCATGACACGCTAACATCCGAGAATCTGCAGACGTGCAGGTTGTCGTTGGAGCGCTACGAACTGTCAACCTGCATTTGTAACGCCCCAATGATGGGCTTGCCTATGCAGGATTCCATTTGAATGCATCAAATACCCTTCACTTGCCTTCATTTGGTCTTCTTGGCTACTCACTTGGCCTTCTTGGTGACTTATTCAATCTCTTGGCTATTCTTCTCACCCTTCACAAACTACTTGGCTCTCTATAAGCACCAATTTGTTGCAAGTTTTCTCCATTATCAAGCTCTTATGCTTTGGCTCTATGCTCTATGCTTGGGCTCTTCTCTTTTGTAGGGGAGTCTTCTCACCTCTCCTTGTGTCTTGAAAGCATATTGTTCTTCTCATCTTATTCTCATTAGTATTGCATTTATTTTATTATCTTTACTCGGTTATCTATCATAGATTTCATTGTGTCTAAACAGCTCCTATGGAAGTGGAGACATCAAAACAAGGACTTGAATAAGGCAAGTCTCCAAACAGCCACCCAAAACCCTTTTCTCTTCCTTCTTGTGTCCAGGTTCTTCGCAGATTCATGAGCTTCGATAGGATCACATTATCAACCGTCATAACCAAGTTTCATCTCATCTTTCCTTCTCATTATTTACGATGCATTTAAGTTCATTTATCATCTCATTATTTTTGTTTATTTCTATTTTGTAATCGCAATCTATCGTTATGTTATTTCATTCTTATTTTATGTCTTTGGAATAGTTCTTTTTTGCTACTTTCATACTTTGTTTTGCCTATCCGTACCCTATCTGTACAAGATGCCAATGTGTCGCGCTAGGGTCCGACATCCACGTTGTAGTCCTAGGAGCACGCTGTTATCTAAGACAACGAGCTTGCAGATCTCGGTCTTTGTTCATTGTGTTCATTTCCCATAGTCAGACTATTTTTAGCTATTTGTTTACTTTAGTTATAAGCATTTGATTTATATTCGATTAATTAAGTCACATTAATACATCTACACTCAAACAATCACATTCAACCACCTTGAAGTAACCAAGAAAACTCTTATCGTGTCCGATCTCCCTAGCACTCCTAGCTAGCAACGTGAGGGGCGCAAGGAGGTAGTCCATCCCTTGGGAATTTTACTGATTTTTAGATTGGTGAACCATTTTCTTCCCCACACTTGTGTGTGCATGTGTGGTGCAAACACATCAAGATGTGTGCCACCTTCATAGATAAAGGTGATGACACCTCTCTACTTTTGTGTTTCCTACACATCTTTCGTACATGTAGAGCATTCAAGTGTGTTGTAGTCATAGGTGATGACTACACCTATGTGGTGTGGTCATAGGTGATGACTACACCAATGTGTGAGCATGCATTCCTTCACCGTTTAGTGATGCAATTGTTAACACAAAAAATGATGTCCTTCCCTACTTGAATTCCTTAGAATGTTGTGCTAACAAACCTTAATTCTTTTAACCATTCAACAATATCACCTCAATTGGAATGAGTTTGGTGAGATCCCTTGTTAGATGATCATTGAATATCCCAAACACTAGTATTTGGAATTACTTATCCAAGGCATCAAATGTGGAGTACAAGATGGAGTACAAGATGGACACAATCTATAGATTCATTTGCTTATCTTCCTTTGCAATTCCAAAATCTTGCAATTGAGATTATAAAAACTTGAACTTAATAAGGTATTGTTCAAAAACTAGAAAATTGCTCTAATCTACAAAAGACAACTCATTTTCCAACAAAATGGCCCCAAGTTGATTTATCTCCCCAAAACAATTCAGCAACCTCACCCCATGCAAGTTTTTTCAGTATCCAAATTCTGAATATGAAACCTCAACCCATCTAAATATGCATGGCTAAAAAGCCTCTTGCTCCATCACACCAATTCAACAACTAGATCCTCCATATTGCCTTTGGTTTTAACTTTGTTCCAAAGGTCACTTTGTATAGCCCGTTGATCCATAACAACTCTATTGCAAATGCCTTCCATGTTTGAGAGTTGTGAGGAGATGGCATACCCATGTAAAATCTAGTCAAGCATTGTAGCAAACAAAAAAAGTACAATATACAAGATTTTGCAACTTATGCAAAAGAACATGTAATGTGCTACATAGAAGACAATAAGAAGTTAAGAAAGGCTCAGAAGCAGTGGACATTACAGCAGTTAAATATTTGGAACCCTAAAACAATTGGTTCGACACAAAAGAAGAACTAAAAAAAAACACAACTACAAAATGTGTCCCTGCAACCCTCCAAAATATGTGTTGGCACTAAAAGGTGCAATTACAAGCAAATACTAGGGTTTGGAGCAAGCTTTAGTTTGGATTGCATGGTGTTCACATAGAAGAGTTTGAATTTTGAGCATGGTGTTTACAGCAATGGCATTTTTTGCAATGGGTGTGGGGTCAGGAGTGTTTTTGCAGCCCATTGTTTTTGCAGATCCTTTTCAGGAGGATATTTTTTCAATGTCACGTTAGCATTTCATTTATATTTTTTTGTTTGGAAAATTGTGTACTAGTTAAACATTCACCTTTAGATTTTTTAATTCTTAAATTAAAAATATTAATTATTTTCTTTTTTTGTACAGTGGAATTGGCACTCATTGGGACACCACTTGTCAGGTCCTAAATACTCGACCCCTATAGTCTTGGCCACATGAGCTGCCCTTACTTGTGCAGTGATTGAAGCCAGGGATTCAAACCTGCAACCACTATCCATGTCTATCCATCCATACTACATCGGGTGGACAATATCTATTAATATTTATAAATTTATAAACTACTTTTACTATTTGATAAATTTAAGTTGAAATTTAATTTTTAATTTTAATTATTTTAAATATATAGAAGTTTAAATTACTTTAAATTACTTTAATTTTAAACTTGTTTGTTTTAAGTTTAATATAATATATTTTTAAAAAAATCACAGATTTCTATTATTCAAAACTAGTCACAAATTTCTTTCCAAATTTTACAACTGACAAACTTGTTCTGATTTTTTTCATCATTGAACTCAAACACGAACATGAACCCTTGTGATATAATAAATCCCTAATACTTCTAAGTTGAAATATTGCCCTTGAAAGGGAGATAACAATGATAAACAAATTACAGTGTGATAACTACCAAACATTGTTAGTTTAACTCAATATAATCAACGAGTATCCAAAAAAATAACTACCTTGAAAAAAATCGGAGCCTCTATCTCTTCTGAATGAAGTTATTGATCCAAGAAGTTTATTGACTAGAAAGTGGTAAGAAGATGCCTACAAATCAGCTCCCAAAAACTCTAAAAAAAGGCAAAAAAATCCATCCACCATGTTGCATATCTCCTTATCGTCTTTCTAACACAGCTGAAAGATTCAGAAAACTCATTTTTATGACAAAAATATTGTCAAAAAAGAAACTCTTCAAAACAGTGCTCACTTGTGAGGGATCTTCAAGAATTAAAAAAGTGACAACTAGGCCCCATAAGCTGATCAGATGCTACATTAGCAAGAAAATATATGTTTTCGACTGTTTGTCAAACCAGGCCCCATCCTCTGATCTTCAAAACAAACAAAAAACATGTCCTAGTACAAAATTTTATTCTAAGACCTTGAACTCAAGACCTTCCACATAAAAAGTCAATACTTTTCCAAGGATTTGCATACCACTACACCACACACTAGATAATAGATACCACCCTTTTTACTTTTTGGCATTTGCTAATAAAGAGACTAATTTTTTGAGGGTTTTGGAGTTGGTACGTGAACTCATGATCTTTCATGGTCGAACAATTTTACAAAGTTTTGTATGCCAACATACCAAATTCATTTTCAATAAATTAAGAAATAATAAAATGGACAAGATAACAATTAAAGATCATTTTGCATTGCAATTTTTTTTCTCAAATGGTGTTTGAAGGCGCAAATCACTTGTAAAAATAGAACAGTCCACAAAGAGAGAATACCCTGTTTGTAAAGGTCAAGATGTGGCAACTAAAGACGAGCCAAATTTGAGATGTATTGCCAAGTGAATGTAGACTATAAAGGGGTTGTGATCATCAAGGTTCAGCTTCAAGGCCAAGGGAAAAGACAGTGAAAACACTAGGACACATAGCTCTCAACCCTCTACAATTTTTTGGCTTTTTTTTTATATTTTAGAAGTATTCTTATAAAACCCCTTTCTTTAAATAATCTTTTAATAAGAAAATTGGACAATAAAATAGCTTTAAAGGTTCTTAAATCCACTTTCAACTTTAAAAATGTGTGTTCTATTTCAATGTAGCTCTCCCATAGAGATCGAACAAAACTGTCTTTAGAGATTTTTTTAACCCTTCCAGTTGCAATGGTGCCAGTCTGAATTTTCCCAGCATTCTCTTAAGTCATCAGATCTTCCACATACTTCTTACTTTAATGAAATACAACTGAGAAACACTACAAACAAAAGAGACAACATAAAGGGAAGGAGAGCTCAGGCTCAAAGCTCTGCCACCATGTTCAAATCAGACACAAACTTGTAGCTCGCCAGGATTTGCCTTGCCAAAACAACCTTCCATGCTTACAAGTCAGAAATTCAATATGACTTGACACAGAAACACAAGACACTACCATGCTATAACAATAATCTCTATTAAACAATATGAATATTGTACAATGTCAACCTCTATTTATAATGACAAGAGGATAAAGATGAAAAAATATTCCCATAGAGAACTTACATGAAAGCAACTAGGAGATATTCATGTAAAAAAGGAATATGCATGCAAACAGATGACTCGAGGTAACAACTAAGACAACTCTAATCAAACTAAATTTGTGGATGTCCATTAAATTATCCACAATTACATTATTATTTTCATGTAGAATGAAATATGCCAGGTTAGGAATAAGAGAAATAAGCTAAATCTGAGATGCATGTGTACTAGAACAAACAATATGCCATTATGTAAAATGTAATTTGAGATGATTAAAAGTTAAATGCACCAAATATTGAAACACAAATTGTTGTTTCGATATAAAGCAAAATCTTGGTTTCCACCTCCGGCTTATTTCTTCATTCAAATAAAATGCACAACTAAACATATACAACAGAAAAAGGTAACTTCACTCCATTAGGCAAACTATTATGAAATCTCAAATGTCAACTAAAACAAAAAGAAAGATTTAAATTATATCAATTAGCTTGCTGTAACTAACCTTACAAGGATCAAATAGAAGACAACTGGTATAGCCATAATAACACGTTGAACTGCTGCAAATGAAACTGATGATGGAGACAAGTGTGCTCCCATTTTGTCCAAACTGTGAAAACGTTAAACAGTACGCCATTAGAAACAGAGTAAAAACAATCAACATAACCTCAATACCAATCAGCTTCCCTCCATGACTGCATATCTAATTTGACCTCACAAGTGCAGACAAATCAAATCAAGCATTTATACTTATTTTTCAAAATTGTATGCCTCCATTGAAATATATTGACTTTGCATAGTAGTAACATTTATAAGTAATAGGGAGATATGGTGGTGCGGGGGCATCTAACCATGCTTATCAAACAGGGTCAATTAATGAGTTTTGACATTTTGAGTCATCTTGGCATTGTAATAAGGTCTTAATAGACCATCCATGGTGTAAGGGTTAGTGTCATAGTTTGCAAAAGTTGTTATGTTGCAAGAAAAGTTGTCTTGACAACTTTTCTTGCAACCACTTTGTCACTAGATGTTAGAAGTGTCTAACTTGGTGTTATTATGTGTGAGAGCATTCATTTTGATGTAACGAGGACCAAGAAGGCCATGTGGCATGTTAAAAGGTCAAATAGGTAAGTCTTTAGGCAAATTGCAAAAATTGGCAAAGATGTCAAAAGTTGTCATTATGCAAAATGCAAAAAAAATGTTGTCAAGTTAGGAAGTTGAAGGGTCATGGGTCAGTTTTGGTTAGTTGTAACTGATCCTCCAAGTTTGTAATGATGTTATAAGCCTGATTATATTGTTGGAAGACAGAGGAGTTGGAGTTTGGAATGGAGAAACAATGAATACAATGTAAAAATTCTGTAACTTCTTGTGTTTTTCCCATTTCAGTCATTTTGTTCTTGCAGATATGGATTAGTTTTGGCGTGAGATTGATTGTATTTGACAAACCTGAGAGTCTACTTTCATATGAAACTGATTGGGTGCAATTTCGTCAAGTTTTAAGAAAAATAGAGCAAGTTTTCTCAAAACGGGTTCAAGACTGGCTAGGGTAAACAGTGAATATAGAAAATTGTATAACTTTCATTTCACCAGGTGGAAAAGTCTAAACCTTTATGGTATGATCCATTTTTATGTCTTCTTTCATATTCCAAAGGTGCAGATTTAATGGTTGGGGTTTGTGTGTAAAGATGTGATGCCCTAGCACTGTTATTTTGATGTTTCAGACTGATAAAATCAGTAAAATGTCTGATTTTTGGGGCTTGATTGATATATGTCTTGGATGAGATTGTATGAGAGAGTTTAGAGAGAGTGTGCAGACATATTACAAGATGCTTGAAGCAGTAGCAGGTGAGGAAAGGTTATGAATAGTGTTTTTCAACAAACCCTCCTAGAAAGTGCCTAAAATGAGGGTTTTCCTAAGTTACCGGTTCAGGTTTGGGGACGGGTTCAAGTACGATAACCCAGTACTTGGGTTCGTGAAATTTTTTTTCATTATGGTTCGTATGGGTTCGTGTGTGTGTGCACACGCGCGCGCATTATATATGCAAAAACATAAGAGAAATATACAGAATTGTGAAATGAAATGTGTTTGGAGGTTTCATATGGGGCCATTTTAGGGTTAGAAAGGGAAAAAGCAATAAAAAAAAATGTGTTTTAAAATTTTTTTGGGCCACAGGTCTGATCACAGACGCTGCCCGGACCCAGCGCAGACCCCCACACGAACCCGAACCCAGGTCGCACCCGGACCCAGTTCGGGGGTCCAGGGTGCGAACCCAGTAACTTAGGTTTTCTTATTTATGTATAAATTAGTGTTTCAGTCCCTACAAATGGTTGATTTTGGTAATTTGTAACCTGTAAAGGTCTGAGCATAATTTGGAAGTTGAGAGAAGGTTTGGTAGTAGTTCCTTTGTAAAAGTGGCCTAATTGGCCATGTGGAGCATAGAAGCCCTGATTTGAAGGTGTTGGTCCAAAGTGACCTAAGTAGATTTTGAGATATGTTTTAGGAAGCCTGAAAGGGTATCTGAAACACTATTGGGTTTGTGGACTTGAGTTGGTTAGGAAAGGTTATGATCAACTTTGTCACTGGCAAGGGCTAGTAGACAATAGGACTGATTTTGTGAAAGGGATGACAGTTGATGAAATCAGAATTCTTGAGAGTTGCTAAGGTGTTGAAATGTTGTGTTTGGGTGAATCTAAAGTGTTCCTAATGTGGGTTAGGTCTTGTGAACATTAAAAACCCTCATTTTCTCTTTGTAGCCTATAAGGCAAGGTGTCTTTGTGAAGGGAGGCATGAAGTGGTGAAGTGTCATGGTGATGGGGTGTTTTGTAACAAACTTATCAAATACTTGTTCATTCAGAGATGTTCATGTGTCAAGAAGGTTGTCATGGTGCATGATTGGGTCATTGAGCCCATTGTTGTGAAATATGCTTGCATATTGTTGTTGGTGAACCCCACCTCTGCATCATATGGTTGTGACAACCCTTCAATCTAAGTCACAAGATTTGAATTCGAGTTCAAGTTTGGCAACAATAAAATCCGGATGAAGTTCAGCAAGGGTAATAAAATCAAAAAAAAAAATCAACATTAAATTTGCCTTGTATAAATTTAACTTTTTTAAAAAAGTAATATCCACATAATTTATTATTTATTAACAAAAATATTATATTAAATTTTAAAATAGTATAAATACTTTACATTTATTAAAATTTAAATTATTAAAAATAAACAGTATTATATTAAATTTGAATGCATTATAATAAATTTAAAAACATTATAACTTACATATGCCTAGTTTTCAATTTTTATTTATTAATATATAAATAATAAATATGTTAACTTTTTTATATCAATTAAAAAGTTTGGAAAATGAATCTTTGAAATAGGTGAATCAAACAACACTTTTGGCTGCTCAAGTGGGAGCAAGTAGAAGAAGCAGGGTGACTGAACTGATGCAAGATGTTTCCCTTGATTGGCCATAAAAGTGCACCCAATGATATCATTGTGGAGGGCTATCTCCTATCAATAAGTCAGGGCTATCTCTAGTTGATTACCACCACCAATTAGTTGTTGGCGGTTAATTCAAGTGCTTGATTGATAGATGTGAAATGCCTTCAACTCCTCTTGAAATGTGAAGCTCTTGATTTTGGCTCTGCAAACCACTAGAGACAGTTGAAACCTACAAACTTTCCTTAATAAAAGCCTGAACGTGGTTCTGCACAAAGTCTAGGGAAAATTCAAATGAATTTTT
The DNA here is from genome assembly GCA_027943335.1 of Chamaecyparis obtusa. Taxonomy (NCBI): domain Eukaryota; kingdom Viridiplantae; phylum Streptophyta; class Pinopsida; order Cupressales; family Cupressaceae; genus Chamaecyparis; species Chamaecyparis obtusa. The sequence continues at coordinate 623,435 of BSBK01004018.1, forward strand.
CAGATTTTATTGAAATTCACAAAAAATCTAACTTCATACATAAAGTTCAGTGAACCTTGTGATAGAGCCTACAATGGAGTGTTTCAAGCTTGATAGATAGTTTAAAGTCTTGAGTATAAAATGGGTGTTGGGGACAAAAAGGCATGTGTCGATTGGAAGATGTTTGAGTTGGATTGCATTGTCCTTGTGTCCATTGGAGCTCAATCAAGTAGAGCAGATTACTATCATGGGCATTTCTAATTAAGGATTTGAGTAGAATTTATAAATGATAAACTTTCCATTCAATTTTGATTAGTAGTGCTCAAAATATAAAGTTTTTCATTAGGTGTAGAGGGTAATCAACTATTGAATATTATTGTTTCAATTTGAAAAGATGGATAAATGATGCAGATTTGTAGGGTCAATACAGCTATTATTCTCAGATTTTATAAGAAAATGTTTCAATGTATTGCATGAATCTCTTATTACAAAGTTCTAACAAGGAAAAGTAAAATAAATATAGTTAGAATAAGTTGGGTCCATTATAAACCAAAAAAGTGGGCTAGTCAAGTAAAAAAGAAAGGAAGAAAAGTTTGATGGGAGAGCCCCAGTAGTGTACCTTTGAAGATAAATTTTGATAGTACCTCAAAAGGCAACTCAGGAAAGGCGGGCCAAGTGGGATGATAAAGAATGATTTAGGAATGTCCCACAAACCACTCCATCAATCTCCCTAATGACACAAATAGAACGGCTGAAGATTGAATAAGTTTTAGATATTACAGGTCTAGTTGTGGAGGTGGTCTCTCGAATCATCATCAAAGACATGGTATTAGGTGCATCTAACAATACAAGCCTACAGGTTTACAAACAAATTTTCAATTAAATAACCTGTGGTTTTGAAGTTTCGCAATTATAAATGTGAAAATTCATGCCTACAAGTCATTTAAACTTGCAATAAGAACAAAATTGTCATGACCATAATATACAACACAAAGATATTTTCTTGATGTATATAATGCCATTCCAATTTGCTAAAGTCTTTACTTAACGATATTATTTAGCAATATAATACCAAATCAATATAAATAATAATATTATTCAGCAATATAATATCAATTCGTAATGAAAATCAAATTAATATTAATAATATTAATCAAATTAATCGATATAGATTATTAATATTAATCTATAGTATTAATCAATATAATATTAATAATAATCTATAATATAATATTAATATATTAATCCATAAAATAATCAATATTAATCCTTAATATAATAATCTATGATACTAATGTTAATATAATTCATATTGACCACTAATCGTTCTTCATCAAATCCTGAATACATGCCGTCGATGACTTTTTGGAGAGACTTGAACATCCACGCTGGCACCGGTTGACAGTGGAGTCGCATCTCATGGAAGAGGCCCATCTTTCGTTTGGGCTGATATAAGTGCGACTTAGTTAATAAAGAGTGGAAGGAAGTGTTTGTGTGTCTTCATGACTTATTAAGGACAGAAAAAATATCAGTCTAATGTTTATCATCAACAAATAAGGAAGAACAATATAGTAATCTGCAACTCTATGCTGCAACCTCTGGTATGAGAATATACAAAGACATAATATTGTTGTCGTCTCGTATATATATTTAATATCTGTGACTGTTTATATTACATATAGTATCACTCATAAATTGACATATTTCTGAAATGGAAGGCATTGTTGTTTACATTTAGTTTGGGTCTAATAATTGATATATATGATATGTGATTTAGGTCTAATAATAATATGGTTTCCTTCATGTACGTTAAGAAACCTTGATAGGTATGACACTAATATTTTAGTATACTTAGATGGCTTAATGCATATATATATATATATATATATGGATATTACAATAAATATATTTAGTAAATATATATATAATATTTAATAATAATAATCAGAATTATATATATACATTACATTTTTTATATAAATATTTATATATATTATATATGTACAATAGAATTAGAATCATGTAAATATATGTATATATCATATCTGAATTATATATCTAAGATATATATTTGGATAATATAATGGAATGGTTTAATATATTTGGAATATAAGAATTATCTTATATATATAATTTATATATTTTAATAAGAATGAAATTAGAACTATGCATCAGCTATGTGATGCATTGTTTATTAATATATTTGTAATACATAAAACAATAATATATCTTCAGCTAATTCTTTAATCACTCACTAATACGACCAAGCAGGTAGGGAGTTTGTGAAGGGAGATGAGTAATCCGGTCACGTTGAGGCAGAGATTCCCAAAATGGGTGAGAACCATGAGGGAGCCTCTTGTAGACTGTTTCCATACCTGAGCACAGTAATTCTACCATCCGCCTTAGGGTTAGTGATTAGGAGAGGATTAAGTAATTGAGGCTTAAGTATGTATTGTTTCTAAATATGATTTAAATGCATGATGACATATGATAATTATTGGAACTGTCATTCTCTCAGTATGAAACATTACAAGTTGCCATCCCCAAGTGCAATTCAAACCCTAATTGGGAATTTGAGAGCAAATTAAGAAAGGTCCTAGTAGGGGACATTACAAAAATATCAATTAAATGACCTGCAAGCTTGAATTTTCATAATCATAACTACGAAAATTCAAGAATGCAAGCCATTCAAACTTGCAACACGAACAAAAAATTTAAAATTCATATAATTTTCACATTTGATATTCTATTGATCTCTAAATCAACAATTTTAGGCTTCAGTATAGAAGGATTTATGATTTTATCCATTATGGTTGCTTGGGTTTTTTAAAAATAAAAAGATATTACATTTTTTTTGTTCAGAGTGAAGCATATTGGCATTAATTCATAGTAGAACGCTGAGTAAACATAACATCAAAAAGGTGGTGAAGACACTATGATCTTGTGATACAGTATTTGCACATTTCCAAATAAATGTAGACTAGAATAAAGTATTTTTTTATGCAGCAATTTCCTTTTAAGTTTACGCTGCTAACTGAGGTATTACTAATTCTTTGATGCTTTATCTCTTTTGCTAGGTTTCATTGTTTATTTTCGAAAGTAAATTTGACTTCCAAAAATATAATTGGTGGCAAAGCTAAGGATCCTTGCTGGGAACATAGGACACCAAGTCTAAGATGAGGAGAAAGTACTTGTATCCACTAAAAGAGTATGATTGGAGGCATAAATCGACTCAAATACCACCTTGCATGGATACCTTGCCAAGATGTTACACCATGTACAATAGCTAGTCCAGAGATTAAGAAGGGAGTGAAAGCACTTCTTGCAACATATGACCAAAGGAAAGCAGAGAAAAAGAGAACAATAAAGACAATGGCAGCCTAAAACCTGGTTTTTGATCCTATGGGATTGGGCCATGAAAACAAGGATCGAGCAATGTGGAGAACCTTAGTTATATTATTTTTTTCCCTCGTAACACTCGTGGTGTGCAATCTTCATTGAAAGCAATGTTACACGGGGACTCGTCCCCCCTAAACCCAGGCGTTCATGGAACAAGGACGTCCCCGAGACTTGAGGACGTCGTTCCCAAGTTCCCGCCCGTTATCCACCCGATTGCCACCGAGATGCGGGGACATCTCAGCATCCCCGGAACATTGAGGGGGATGCTCGAGCGTCCCTTGACCATTCTGGGGATGTTTGGGTGTGCCCCAAAGGTGGCCATTTTTGCATCGATTTTTTTAGAAAAATAACATTTATCGTATAGGGCTGGTTGGTGTTCCTTCGGTAAATCTTGACCATGAGGAGTCCAATATTTCTAGTGATGAGGAGTTTGCCTTGAGGCCAAACCTCCCATGAGGAGTCCAATAGTTCCAGTGATGAGGAGTTTGCCTTGAGGCCAAACCTCCCAAGGGATGATTAGAGGCCTCCCTTCACTACATTTTGACATTGTTTTGGTATCACGCTACTCATTGGGTATCATGCTACTCATTGTAATCATCTTTATGATATTTTTTATTTAATAGAAATCTTCCATTTGCCGATTCGACAATTTAAAATTTTCTTTAGTATCGAGTATTCTAATTTCTAATTAGTAATTAGTAATTCGATATTCAAAACATCAATGTTCAAGTATTTACTATTTAGTATTTGGCATTTGCATTTTTTATATTTTACTTCTCAATAGTCTTATACATCTTTTCATAACTAGCATTAAGTACCATATGTATAGCATATAGTGTATACAACACTCCCCCCCCTCCGCCGTCCCCAAATTGAGGCCCTTTGTCCCAACGTCCCGAAAACCTGTCCCCCCATTCTGTCATCATGTCGTCCAACGATGGTGTAACTATGATTGAAAGCTACTAAATGGAATAGAACTGAAAATGAAGTGAAGTTGACATGTGCAAGATTTTGGTACTACAACAATATTCCATTTAATGATGCTTCAAATTCTTATTGGGAGCAGTTAGTTAATGCATTGATTGTGGAAACTAAGGGGTTCTAGGCCCCAAGTTGTCATTAGTTGAGAGGTCTATTATTACAAGATGAGGTCCAAAACACATGCCTACTAGTGGAAGAACAAAAGAAAGTTTGGGGGAAAAAATTGCACCATTTTTTATAACAATTGGATGGATGGCAAGGATAGGAAACTCAACAATTTTTTAATAGCTTGTTGGGGGCCAATTAGTCTTTTCAAAATCAGATGATGCCTCCAATGAAATAAAAAATGTAGACCTTGTGCAACATGTTGGATGTTGTGGTGATGAAAATGTCATTCAAATAATGATCAACAATACAACTGCATATGTGGTAACAAGTAGACTTCTTGAGGCAAGGCACCTAACAATTTTTTGGAGCCCTTGTGCAACCCACTATCCTAACCTACCCCTAGAGGATATGGGGAAACTAAACTCGATGAATAAGACAATTGAAGATGCAAATGATATCACAAAGTACATAGACAATCACACAAGGGTCTTAGATCTTATATGAGATCATACTAATAGCAAGGATCTTGAGCAATCATGAGTTGCACACTTTGCCACTAATTTTCTCACCTTGTGGAGTATATTTACTACAATGCCCAACCTTAAGCACATGTTTATGAATGAAAGGTGGTTTAAGAGTCTTTATTGTAGGAAAGTTGAAACAAAGATGGTCATGAAGACCATATTTTATGATAGACTTGCCAAAGTCATGGAGATCATCAAAATAAGTTTTCAAACCATAATTTCTATGTTTTTATAATTTTACAATTTGTTGATTTTGTTTAATTTTGATATTTAGGTGTCGGAACCATAGGTTAGGGTTCCACAATTGGTGGATGGGGATCAAAACCCCATGGAGTATCTATACAAAGCCATCAATAAGGTCAAAGAGGTGATTTGGCATTTGTATGAATTGAATAAGACCAAATATAAAGTATAAACCCACATGACACATTATTGATCAAAGGTGGAATGGACAACTACACCATCCCATACTCTACCATGTCATGAAAAAATGGTATTGGACATCTATGTGTTTTATACTTATACAAAAGGTTTGGTTTTTGCTAAAATTATGGCAGTTTGATTGTCACAAAGAGCTCCTAAACATAAGCTCATAAGCTAAATGGCCTCAATTTGCCATGCAATAAAACCCAATAATGGATAAAACAAACACAGCCTATTGCTTACTCATTCAAGCAATAGCAACACCAAACAAACTAAAAACATATCCACTAGTGTATCTTATGTTGTCAACATTTATTGCCCAATTTGAATTCAAGAATCCACAAATATCCGTAAGTGTTGGTCCCTATAGAATAGCCATGATAACAAATAGAGTACTTTGAGATATCCCACAAACATCTAATGACCCTCTTAACTACATTACAATAATCTCATCCAATCTAACAACTCTCATTACTTGGGTAATGTCTGCTCTAGTATAGACCATAGCATACCTCAAACTCCCAATTACACTTGATTTAGGAACATGAGTCATATCCTCCATCTTTGTAGGTATAGAAGAAAAACACTCCACTAAGAAATTAATTCCCATAAAAAAAGAAAACATTGTGGTTTGCCATCTACCATGTTGAAATTCTACGGTACAAAGTTCACATACTTACTCGAGCCCAACCAAAGTTGTTTGTTCCTATATCTCTTCTAATCTCCATACCTATGACATACTTGGCAGCCCTCAATCTTTCACCTCAAAATATAATAAAAGTTGAGATTTAAAACGTAAAATCGCATACTTTTGTCACCAAAAAAAACATATAACTATGTACAACATGATAACAAAGAATTGACAACATCTAGTTTATAGAATATACAATAATTTGATTTGGACCTCTAAAAATCCAATCCCAACACAAAGGAATCAAACATTTAAGACCACATTCTGAGAGATTGTTTGAGACAACAAAATTATTTTCTCAATCTACCAACCAAAAAATCCTTACCTTTAGCAACAAAGTGCTCTATGTCATGTAGATCTCTTTCTCCAAGTTCATGTAGCAATATTGTCTTCACATCCATCTATTCTATCTCTAAACCAAATGTTGTTGCTACAAATAATGAGAACCTGATAAATGTCAACTTAACAACTAGGAAAAAATTTTTACCAAAGTCTATCCCGTCAAGTTGGGAATACTTTTTAGCAACCACAATCTTAACTTCTACTTTTTCAATGTCATTTGAACCAATCTTTTTCTTGAATACCTTGAAAAACAAACAATACTGAGAGGGGGAGGGGGTGAATCAGTATTAAACGTAGACTTTTAAAAACTACGAAGCAGAATTCAAGAGAACACACAGCAAAGAAGACAAGACACAGAGTATTATCTCGTGGAAACCCAAGACGGGAAAAACCACGGCATCACTAATCTGATGGGCAACAACCCGTTACAACTAAGAGCTACAACTCTCCACAAACTTTCAAGATCAAGCTCCAACCTGATTTAGAAGGCAACTACCTTCCGTACAACTGGTAAACAATGAGTAAACACAAAAGTTCGTTCTGAGTCTTCACAAATGTATGAAGACGCTGTAGGAATACTGAAGTTTTTACTCGGACAAAAAACCCAACACTCCCAGCCTGAGTATAAGAAGTGAACTCCCCTTTTCCTTGTTGATCCTCTCTATATCCTTTTATCAACACTTTAATTTCTTTAACAGTTCCTGCTATCGTTCTCAGATAGTCAAAATACATTCAATATTGCGACTGTAATTTGGAAGCAGTCATGTCACAAACATTTCAATTGTTATTGCTTCAGGTGCCTGTTGGGACTTCAAGATATTCAGTCACTATCAAAAATGATCACACTGGTTCTGAATATCTATTTGTTTGAAAAAGGATGACAATCTTAGTTTGCGAGTTGTTACAGCTCTGCTTGCATATCTTCAGACTTCTGACTTTATATCATGCACTCCCGGATTTGTTTTCATAGCCAATGGCTCCTCCTTGTTTTAATCAACCCACACACTCACAGTTCGTCTTATCTCCAAGACCTGAGCCTAACGTAACTTCTTCACACCCTTATCTTCACCGTAACAATCTCCAATCTGGTTTCCCTTTTTTTTTAAAAAAACATCACTCACACAGTCGTGTATTCCCTTTTTGAACACCACTTTCTCTGCTATCGAATATATACACAAAGGAACCTCTTTTTCAATGCTCACAAATAGTCCCTATCAAGACAACACACCATACTCTGCAGACTTAGCTCGTTTTTAGTTTCACTTGCGCCAATACTCTAGCAGGCCCGTCAACAGAAGAGACTCCCACAACCCTTTTTCGAATTTTTCCTCTTTAGCAAAATGTGTCTCTGTATTCAGCAAACAGTCACCCTCTGTTCTTTTTCATAGTTCTAAGAATCTTTTTAACTTCACCCGCATATGGCATCACTGAGTTCGATTTCAAAAAAGCTATCGCAACTCCATCAATTTTTGCATACACGAGAAGTATCTTCGTAATTACCGTGAAAGACGTTTTTAAGAAAAACTATATTATCCCCCTTTCCGCTGAATTTTTATTCTCTAAAACAGCTCTGTAGCTTTTCATCTAACACCTACGCATCTAGTCAAGACACATGTCCACTGCAATCGATGACATACTGGCTTCATTCAAAAACAAGACATCTTCAAACAAACACATCTGTATACACATCGTTATGAAATACACAAATGCGTACAATATGTTAAATTAGTTTTTATCTGCATCTGTAAACGGTGATTTGAAACTGACATGTAAGAATGAAGAAACGTCTGTCAGACTGCTCCCAGCATCCACAACACAGTAACATCTTTTTGGCTTGACTAGCATCCACAACAATTGGCAAAAAGGAGTCACACAGAATAGTACCCAATCATTTGCGGAATTTTGTTAAGTGTCTTTTTACTAAAACCAGACAGGTGTACTGCAGACAGCACACTGGCATAAAAGACAAACATGATGATCGGTACACAGCGAAGTTTAACAAATGTCAAGCCAAGGAGTCCGACTGAGGCACAGAGCTCACAAACAGCAGCGATAAGATCAACAATGACATAAAACTAACAATCTCCCCCTTTATGTCATTGATGGCAAACCAATGGAAACAAAACTGAAACAATTTCTGAAAATTGAAGAGCTCCCCTTGAGCAGATGAACTGATCTGAGAACACTGCAAATCTGAAACAAGTCCCCCATAAAACTAAACCAAGTGAAGCAATTCTACCAAAACTGAATGGATCTCCTCCTTCAGCTCTACTCCCCCTTTGTCATCAATGACCATGAAACTAAAACACAACAATAATTCGAAAGATATAGCAATGAGGTGCTGGAGACGAACCTTTCATTGAGGTGAAATAACACCAAGCTTGCTTCGAAGATACTCGAAGCGATCTCGGGGTAGAGGTTTAGTAAACACATTTGCAATTTGCTCTTGAGAACAAACATAGTTCAGCTTAACAATATTATTTGCAACTTGCTCCTTCAGATAGTGATACTTAATTGGAATGTGTTTAGTTCGAGAATGCTCACTGGATTCTTCGAAATGTCAATGGCGCTTGTGTTGTCATAGAAAATACAAATAAGATCAGCAAACTCAAGCTTATAGTCATGTAAGGTATTCTTCATCCAAATTACCTGAGTACAACATGAAACTGCTGCAACGTATTCAGCCTCGGCGGTGGACAATGAAGTGCAGGACTGTTTCTTGCTTAGCCATGAAACCAAACAGCCACCTAAAAAGAAAGCACACCCACTAATGCTTTTCTTATCATCCACTGAACCTCCCCAATCTGCATTTGTATAGGCTGTAAGAAGAAAATCAAAACTCTTTGGAAACCAAAGACCAAAATCAACTGTACCTTTTAGATATTTAAAGATTCTCTTAACAGCTGAAACATGTGTTTGTTTTGGAGAAGCCTGAAATCTGGCTACATATCCCACAGCCTGCATAATATCTGGTCTAGTGGCTGTCACAAACAGCAGACTCCCTACCATAGATCTGTAAAAAGACTGATCAACTGAAGGAGACACATCCTCCTTACTTAACTTACATCCGGTTTCCATCGGAGTGCTAACCGGATTACAATCTTCCATCTCAAATCTCTTACATAACTCCCTAACATACTTAGCTTGGGAAATAAAAATACCTTTAGAGGATTGATTAATTTGCAGCCCAAGAAAATATGTTAACTCACCCATCATAGACATCTCAAACTCATTTTTCATGCACGCAGCAAATGTCTTGGACATCTTGACACAATCACTCCCAAAAATTAGATCATCAACATAAACAACAACAATAAGAATGTTGTTACCTTCCTCTTTAACGTACAAGTTGCTATCCACATATCTTTTTTTGAAGCCCTGTTGCTGCAAATAGTTATCCAACCTGTCATACCAAGCTCTAGGAGCTTGTTTGAGTCCATATAATGTCTTTTTCAGCTTGCATACATAGTCTATATTTTTAGAAATCAGACCTTCTGGTTGTTCAACATAAATCTCTTCAACTAAATCTCCATTTAAGAAGGCAGATTTGACATCCATTTGAAATACTTTAAAGCCTTTAAAAGAAGCAAACGCAAAAAAAATTCTGATTGCTTCTAACCTTGCAACCGGTGCAAAGGTTTCACTAAAATCCACACCTTCAATCTGAGAATAACCTTTGCAAACTAAACGTGCCTTGTTTTGAATAATCTTACCATCTCCATTTACCTTGTTCCGGAATACCCATTTTGTATCTATCACGTTCTTGTTGATAGGCCTTGGTACAAGCTCCCAAGTATTGCTCTTTTTTATTTGATCCAACTCCTCTTTCATGGCAACCACCCAATGTTTATCTACAGCTGCCTCTTCAAAACACTTAGGCTCAATCATGGAAATAAGTGAAAAATCATCACCCTCAAAATAGTTAACATTTTTCCTAGCATTTCTAGTTTGCCTTTCACCTATAACTTGATCAATAGGATGATTCTTTTGCACAAATTTAAGAGTTTTGAAATTAGAAGCATCATGTTCATCTTGAGAATCACTTCCAAAATTATCATGAAGATTTTCAACATCAATAAAAGTAGGAACGGTTTCTTCGTGAGCAAATTGCACTTTACCTTTATCATTTTCACCACTCTTGCTAGTTGTTCCAGCTTGAACATGTGAAGGAGAAGAGGGTACAGCAGTGCTGGTTTGAATTTTAGGAGCTACCACAGTGCTGGTTTGAGTTTTACCTTCTTCGGGGCTGTCATCATTCTTATCAAATTGATTAGTGGCTTCATGAACCTTGACATTAGCACTCTCTACTAATTTATGCAGCCTTTTTATTGTAACATTTGAATGCCTTACTCTTAGAAGAATAGCCAAGAAAAATACCTTCATCAGCTCTAGATTCAAACTTGCCCAAATTATCTGCATCTCTCCTAATGTAGCATGGACTCCCAAAAATTTTAAAGTATTTGACAGTGGTTGGTTTACCTTTCCAAAGTTCATAAGGAGTCTTCTTGAGCTTGGGTCTCAACAGTGTTCTATTCTGAATGTAAACAGCTGTGTGGACAACTTCTCTCCAAAATATATCTTTTACTTTGCTTTCATTCATCATGCAATGAGCCATCTTTTGAACAGTTCTATTTTTTCTTTCCACAACACCATTTTGTTGTGGTGTTCTTGGAGCTGAAACCTGTTTCTTAATACCATGTTGCTCACAGAACTTGACAAACTCATTAGAAGTGAATTCTCCCCCATTATCAGAATGCAAGCATTTGATTTTCATGTCCATTTCATTTTCAACCAGACTTTTAAAAATCTTAAACTTCTCTAGAGCCTCTGATTTTTCTTTTAGGAATGTAACCCATGTCATGCGAGTAAAGTCATCAATTAGAAGCATAAAATATTTCTCACCTTGAAGACTTGTGCGTCCACAAAGATCCGTATGGATGAGCTCAAGTGGCCTACTACTGAATTCATCTTTTGGTTTGAAAGAAGCTCTAGTTTGTTTGTCTTCTTGACAATTTTTGCAAACAACATCTTCTGATTTTTCTAGCATAAGCATGTCTCTAACAGCCTCCTTTTTGCTGATCTTAATAAGATTATCAAAGTTAACATGTCCAAACCGCTTGTGCCAAAGCCAAACATCCTCTACCTTGCTCAAACAACATGTCTCATCATTAGAATCATCAAGAATATAAAGATTATTTGCTGCTCTAGTAGCTTTCGCAATGACATCAATTCCTTTTTTAATAGAGCAAGCATTAGAGTTAAACTGAGATCATAACCTTGATCACATAGCTGGCTTACACTTAGCAAATTATGTTTCAGCCCTTCTACATAAAGAACATTCTCAACAATAGTTGCATCATTATTAATTAGGACTGTACCTATACCAGCAACCTTTGCAGAAGAGCTGCCACCAAATCTAACTTTACCACCTTTCATTTTCTTGAGAAAATGAAACTTACTCAAGTCACCTGTCATATGTCGGGAGCAGCCACTATCAACATACCATATGTCCTTCTCACTACTAGCTAGAAAGGATGTTTGAACAACAAGAGCTTTAAGAGGAATCTCTTGAACTTTTCTTCTCCAAACCTTAGTCACTTTAGCTCTTCTTTGAGGCTCAACATTATAAAACGAATCTGCATTGTAGCTGTTACAAAATCTAGATGTATGGCCAAACTTATTGCAGCTGTAGCAAATCAGATTGTACTTCCTAAAAATATTTCTTTCATGCTGATAATAATTCTTGTATGGAACAGTTCTACAATCAGCAGCTCTATGTCCAAAGTAATTACAAGCAAAATAGTAGCCATAGAAAAAAGGTTTCTTTACCTTGTTAGGAGTAGGCTGATTACTTTCCGATGTTGAAGTGCTTGATTTAGATTGCATGCCAACTCCACGTTTATCTTTAGTGGGTCTTTGAAAACCAAGAACATCATCGAATGTGATTTTCCCACTGTTGAGAGATAGTTCTTCACTAGAAAGCATAGAAGTTTTATCAATGTTTCTCATAGCAACAATTTCAGCTTCCAACTTTGCAATGTTATCTTCCTTTATTTGAATCTAATTTTATAAATCTTCACGAATCCTTTTAGCCTCCTCATTCTGAATTTTAATATTACCAAGCTGAGTTTCAGCCTCTTTAAGAAATGTAGCAATCTTCAATTTTTCAGCACTCTCAACTTGAAGAAGATCCACAAGACTCAGATTTTTCTTTTTCAGTTTCTTAATCTTAGAAAGAGCTGAAATCAATTCAAGCTCAAGGTCAACTTCATCATCTTCATCATCTCCAATATCTTTAGAACTAGCATCATCAACAGCCACATCATCAATAGCCATGAACATTACTTCACTTATCCTTGAATTGCTCTCACTGCTTGAAGAATCATCGCTGTCATTTTTCGAAAACAGCACCTTCTTACCCTTTTCGGACTTCCAATTTTTCTTGGTAAACCTCCTAAATTTTCGGTGTTTGAATTCATTTTCATCATTGTTGTCCTCTTCTTTATCAAATGGACACTTAAGAGGCAAAGTGACCAAGCTTTCCACAATTGAAACATTTCAAACCAGACTTGCCTTTGTTTTTGTTAAAGCCTTTTTTCAGCCTTCTAATGAGGTGAGCTATTTCCTCATTTGAGTCCTCATCCGAGCCTTCACTTAGATTGGTCTCTTTGTCCTTGCTTCTTTTAGAAGCCTTAAATGCAAATTCAGTTTTAGAAGACCCTTCAACCGTAGTCCTCATTTCATATGCAGTCAAGATGCCATGTAGCTTATCAACAGTTAGAGTGTCTAAATCAGACATTTCTTCAACAGCAGAGACTTTAGCATCAAGTCTCATGGGAAGAGATCGAAGAATCTTCTGAACTACAGTTTTCTCTTCAACATTTTCACCTAGACCTCTTAAAGCGTTGACAACTTCATCAACACGCAGAAAATATGCAACAATGTTTTCGCTGTCCTTCATTCGAAGACCTTCAAAGACAGCCCTGTGAGTCTGAACCTTAGCTTTTCTGACTTTGTCATCACCTTGATATGCATTGTGCAATTTATCCCAAATTTTTTTAGTTGTGTCACAGTGCATGACCTTTACAAACTCAGCTTCAGTTAGACCACACAAAATTGCATTCATGGCCTTGGCATTGTTCTCAAATTCCTTCTTATCATCAGCATCTACAGGAGGAGTAGCAGGGATTTTATAGCCATTTACGAGACTGAGGTACACATCACAGCCAAGAGACATGATGTAGGTTTTCATACAAACACTCCAGAAAGCAAAGTTGTTTCCATCAAAGAGAGGGGCACGATTTGTAGCTAGACCTTCTAAGGTACTCATGATGGACACAAGGATCAAACTCTCAAGCTTTTAAGCGCGGAAAGAGAAAGACCCGCTCTGATACCAATTGAATAACAAACAATACTAAGAGGGGGAGGGGGTGAATCAGTATTAAACGCAGACTTTTAAAAACTAAGAAGCAGAATTCAAGAGAACTCACAGCAAAGAAGACAAGACACAGAGGATTATCTCGTGGAAACCCAAGACGGGAAAAACCACAGCATCACTAATCTGATGGGCAACAACCCATTACAACTGAGAGCTACAACTCTCCACAAACTTTCAAGATCAGGCTCCAACCTGATTTAGAAGGCAACTACCTTCCATACAACTGGTAAACAATGAGTAAACACAAAAGTTCGTTCTGAGTCTTCACAAATGTATAAAGACGCTATAGGAATACTGAAGTTTTTACTCGGACAAAAAACCCAACACTCCCAGTCTGAGTATAAGAAGTGAACTCCCCTTTTCCTTGTTGATCCTCTCTATATCCTTTTATCAACACTTTAATTTCTTTAACAGTTCCTGCTATCGTTCTCAGATAGTCAAAATACATTCAGTATTGCGACTACAATTTGGAAGCAGTCATGTCACAAACATTTCAATTGTTATTGCTTCAGGTGCCTGTTGGGACTTCAAGATATTCAATCACTATCAAAACTGATCACACTAGTTCTGAATATCTATTTGTTTGAAAAAGGATGACAGTCTTAGCTTGCGAGCTGTTATAGCTCTGCTTGCATATCTTCAGACTTCTGACTTTATATCATGCACTCCCGGATTTGTTTTCACAGCCAATGGCTCCTCCTTGTTTTAATCAACCCACACACTCACAGTTCGTCTTATCTCCAAGACCTGAGCCTAACGTAACTTCTTCACACCCTTATCTTCACCGGAACAGTCTCCCATCTGGTTTCCCTTTTTTTTTTTAAAAACAACACTCACACAGTCGTGTATTCCCTTTTTGAACACTGCTTTCTCTGCTATCGAATACATACACAAAGGAACATCTTTTTCAATGCTCACAAATACTCCCTATCAAGACGACACACCATACTCTGTAGACTTAGCTCGTTTTTAGTTTCACTTGCGCCAATACTCTAGCAGGCCCATCAACAGAAGAGACTCCCGCAACCCTTTTTCGAATTTTTCCTCTTTAGCAAAATGTGTCTCTCTGTATTCAGCAAACAGTCACCCTCTGTTCTTTTTCATAGTTCTAAGAATCTTTTTAACTTCACCCGCATATGGCATCACTGAGTTCGATTTCAAAAAAGCTATCGCAACTCCTTCATCAGTTTTTGCATACACAAGAAGTATCTTCGTAATTACCGTGAAAGACGTTTTTAAGAAAAACTATACTATCCCCTTTCTGCTGAATTTTTATTCTCTAAAATGGCTCTGTAGCTTTTCATCTAACACCTACGTGTCTGGTCAAGACACATGCCCACTGCAATCGATGACATACTGGCTTCATTCAAAAACGAGACATCTTCAAACAAATGCATCTATATACACATCGTTATGAAATACGCAAATGCGCACAATATGTTAAATTAGTTTTTATCTACATCTGTAAACAGTGATTTGAAACTGACATGTAAGAATGAAGAAACGTCTGTCAGACTACTCCCAGCATCCACAACACAGTACCATCTTTTTGGCTTGACTAGCATCCACAACAATGGGCAAAAAGGAGTCACACAGAATAGTACCCAATCATTTGCGGAATTTTGTTGAGTGTCTTTTTACTAAAACCAGACAAGTGTACTGCAGACAGCACATTGGCATAGAAGACAAACATGATGATCAGTACACAGAGAAGTTTAACAAATGTCAAGCCCGGGAGTCCCACTGAGGCATAGAGCTCACAAACAGCAGCGATAAGATCAACAATGACATAAAACTAACATACCTAATTACAACCAATAGCCTTTTGTCCATCGAGCAACAATCTCCTCATCATAAGCTGCTCTCCAAGACCCTCGTCCATATCAATAACCTCAATCACAATTATAGGTTCAGTAATATTAGTAATCAAAGCAAAAATACATATACAATTAGAAGGGATATACCTTTCTAGTTATTATGTCTACTGAGTGGACCTTCTCAAGAATTGAAGAAGAGGTTCTTATCCTCTTCAAAATTATCTAAGCTATCCTCCTCTTCAAGTCCTTTCAAGAGCTTTTGGTTTAATATTCTTGATCTTGTGGGTAGCTAAACTACAACTTTCTTTCCATCATCTTCTAGCTACAATATTGTGGAAGAATACTTAATCTCTCAAAGAAGAACATTTCTGCTATAAAGACTCTCAACCACAGGATCCCAAAGCTCATACCTTTCACACTGGCACCACAGCAAATAAAGATACATTTTATTACCTTGTTCTCCAACTTTGAGTGCTTCTCTTTAAGCCCATGTGCATATGCCTCGCAACAAAAAACTCAAAGATGTTGTAATGAGGTTTTTTGTCTATCCATACTTCCATGGGGGTCTTATTGACTAGAGCTAATGTCAAAAACCTATCAATCAAATAACAAGTTATAGCAACCACTTCTACCTAGAACTTAGGTTCCAAGCCAACTCTACTAGGCATACTCTTAGCCCTCTTCAACAACACCATGCTCATTCATTCTATAACTCAATTTTGTTGAGAGATATATGAAGTTTTATGTCTCTCAATACCAAGCTCTTTACAAAGTCTATCAAAATCTACGAAATATAACTCACCACCATTGTCAATTTCCAAACCTTGATTCTCTTAATAGTTTGATTTTCCACAAGAGCCTTAAAATCGTTATACTAACTAAAGACTTCAAATTTACTTCTAAGAAAATAAACCAATGTCCTATATCAATCATCTATAAAAGATGCGTAGCATAAAGATGGAAATTGAAGGACATACAAGACTAAAAACATCTAAATGAATTAAATCCAACACCATAGAAGATTTGTGAGAACTAAAATAAAATTGAATGCAATTCTATTTTCCATATATGCAATGTTCACAGAAACCAAATTCAAGAGGACAATCATTCATCCCCTTAATAAGAGTTTTATTTTTCAAGGACTTTAGACCTTTGTCACCTATATGACCCCTTCTCTAGTGTCATAGCATTGTCTTCTCTACAAATAGCTTGCTATCTGAAGCATGAACTCACTTGAGTACCAAAAAGCATAGGCATCAAAAATAGACACAACACTCCTCTTTGTTATAATGGCAAAAGTGTCGATTTTGCAAATCCCTTCACTTCAAAAACACAAAAACTATTGTACTGAACAATACATGCATCCAACTAAAATAAAGTGCCCACACAAATACCCTTAATGAGCACTATAGCTCCTTACACCATCTTACACCATCTTTTAGTAAAAGCAATTGCACCACCCTATCATTATATTTGCTAATTAATAACATGTTCCGTGCCAAACCAGGGATGTGCAACACACCATTGATCCCCTTTAATCATCCATTAGGAAATCGAATTTGGACTTTACCATGGACAACTTTGCTCAAGTGAAAACCATCACCATGGTACACCTTCCCACCTTCATATTCTTTCTACTTCGAAAACCACCCTGTTGGGAGATATTTAAAAGGAAGGTCCAAAGATTATCAACCACATGCTTCTAATGCATGAGTTGCCAAGACCACAACAAAGGCATCCCCCTTATCTTGAGAAGGCTTTTAGGACTAATTATTAAAATAACCATTTTTTTTCTCATCTTTGCAATCTCTACAAAGGTGCTCAAACTTCCCATAGTTCCAACAATTAACCTTGGACTTTCTAAGCGATTTGGATCTCCCACTAGCTTGGATCAAAGCTTCTTTTTTGCTTTTTGTCCTCCTCCTTACCTTTCTCCTTTAATCTTCCACAAACAACTAGGCCTTCCTTAGTACATTCAAAAGATTTATGTTGCATCTCTTCAAAGAGTTATGCAACCACTACCTCATCCATTTTGAGTTTCAAGGCAGTGCTCCTAATTGTCATTGCCAAGTTATCCCAGAAGTTTAACAAAGAATATAGAAGTGTCATAAATTGATCCCCCTCCATTTTCAATCCAACAAAATGTAGTTGGGTCATAATCATTTTGAAAGCATTCAAATGCTCAACTAAAAAATTGTCATGATCCATTCTTAGGGTGTACAGCTTCTTCCTCAAGTAAAATTTGTTGGCTAGAGATTTAGCTTGGTACAAATCTTCCAACCTTTTCCAAAAAGCTTGTGCAGTGGCTTTTTCATATACATTCAACACAAATGGAATCCAGCAGACAAAGCCTAATAGGGCCTTGCACATTCTGTCCAATAGAACCCAATTGACTTGTGACGTTGTAGTGGGTTTGGATCTAGACACAACAACCCATAGATCCATTTCTATAAGCATATCCTCCATCTTGAGCATCCACAACTCAAAGTTGGTGCATATAAATCTCTTCGCATCTATTCTTGATTTACTTATATTTTTTTGCAACAAGATCTCCTTTTGTGCAAGCACCCATTAAATCCAAAATTAGGACCAAAAAAATCCTTGTCCGTACCACCTAGGCCTTAAGGTGGTCAACCTTTGATACCAAATGAATTGAAGCAAAGGTGCAAAATACGCTTCCTACACTAATCTATGAGAGAATGTACAAAAATTAATTTAGATCATAAAATTGCAAGGAAAAACAACATAACATAACACAACAATTTACATGTCATAATCTTTTTAAAAGGAAAACCCCATACTCCAAATTAACTAAATGTATTATTCATTAATCAGTACGATTATAATACACTTGCAAAGTCTAAGCCTTTCCCTAAATATCACCAAGAAAAGATCAAGAGCAATTCTAGCAGCAAAATAGTACCTGCAAAAATCACTAGGAAACCTGCATCACAAACACTCAATAAATATAAGCAATACATAAAACCACCAAATGGTAATTATGCAACCCTAAGGTAAAACCACCCAGAATATAGCACACAAATCCCTGATCAAACTCCAACATCCAAATGCTAAGACAAGTCCACAAACTAAAAACAACATATTCCTTACACCTATCATAAGCTTGCCTTAAGCACTTCATTTTCACTCCATTATCTCCATCTAAAGACATCTTATAACATGTCATCACATGCATCAGAAGCTGGTCAGCAAGTATAACTCCCTCTTATAGCTCTCTTGTGTGTCATAGATGCTCTTACATTTCAACATAAGAGCCCTTCCTTCTGAAAACCATAACTTTTGATTCAAGAAGCTGATTGAGTCTTCTTTTTAAAAACTTGAAAATCTCAGACAGATCCCTGTCATTGTAACCCACTTGCTCTAGTTAGGACCCATTTTCAATTATTTTTTTGAAGCCAAAATTGACCTTTATTTGCCAAATTTTTTTGCGGGGTATTCTATAGCCAAAAAATTGCACTTTTGTGTTTGTAACATTAAAATGCAAGGTTAAGACTCCTTTTCTAACACTGATGATGGGGGAACTTGCTTGATATACAAAGCTTTGTTGATACATATGGAGTCGGTGATTTGGACAGCAGGAAGTCAATGAGCAGTTATGTGTTAACTGTTCGGAAGAGCTATCAATTGGAAGAATAAGCAGCAACGTTGTCCATAGCAGCTGTGACGCATGCCTATCAAGAGGCAATATAGTTCTAAATATTGTGTTCTAGTATTGGCTTTGAGTGAAAACGAGTCAAGATTGGATGGGACAATCAAAGTGCTATATGTTTGATTAAGAACTCAATGTACCATGCTTGTACAAAGCATATTGATGTTCATTGTCACTTTGTCTGCAAAGTAACTGAATGTAGCAAAGCCATGATACAGAAGGTTGTCACTTTGGATAATTTTACAAATTGTCTCAATACAAAGATGAATTACATTAACACAAAGAGACCATAGACATTGTCTTTTCTAACACCTTATTCATTCTTTTTCAGTTAAATATTATGTCTTTGCAATAAAAATGTCAGGTGGAGAATATTATTTTTAAGAGTGCAATTCACCTTGCAAATCCTATCTTAATTAACTATATTTAAGTATGTAGACAATCAATTATATATAATTTAGTAGGGGCATTATATTATTTATTATTTATTTTCCAAGATGGTTGGAATATTGTGTAAGAAGAAACTGAATAGAGAGGCTACATTGGAAAGGTTAAAATTGAGAGTACTCTTGTACTACTAGATTACTATCAGTAAACGGCATAAGTGGATTCTATTGACATACTCTGTTTTCAAATATTATACAAGCTTGAGTCTCTGATGCAAGAGCATAACCTCTCCAGCTGCAACACTTTATTCAAAAATCAAAACAGAACAGAGACTCTACTCTTAGATTGCAATAAGAAACAAAATTTAATTTCCTAACAAATCTGCAAACACACCATTACATTCATGGTCTCTCAATGGTCCTTCCTACATAACATTTTATCATATTCCTACACAAAATCTACTCAAACTCACAGACAATCTGCCCTCTCTCAAATTGAACCAATACCCTTCTAAACTGCAACCACACACCTATGCAGCCTCCCTCTTACTACGCAGCCTCACCCACCTTCTTGGGTCGCAACCTCTCCACGCAGACCCACACTCCCACTTTTTCCCACAGGCCTTCTCTTTCTCTGAGCGCTTCCCCCTTATGTTGTCTGCAGCTGTTTTTAATTGCTGTCCTCTTGAATTGCCTCCTTCACAGCATTTCTCTTCTCCATTCTCTGGCGTTACTACTCTCTTGAATGCTGCCATTGCTTCATTTCCTCTATCTCTTCAACTTCCCTTTGTGGCATTTTTCATGTTTCTTCTTTTCTTCCACTCCTTGCGCAGCATTTCTTCTGCTTTCCCCGCGACCCTTTCTCTTTCTCTTTATTCAGTCATTTCCTCTTCTTATCATTTTTCACTACATGTGTCATCTCAAAGAAAAGACCATTACTAAATGGTGCAAAATAGGTTTGTTTAGAAGTTTCTAAAGTCATTCGAACAAATACAGTTTACACCTGTCACATTGCGTTTGTGCAAAGAATGCATTGATAGAGATTCAATCCCTGCTCCAAAACCCCCTTTCACAAGTCATGAGAGTGCTGGCAAAGGTCAAGGGCATTGAATTAACACCTGGCAAATCCATTTAAAGCTTTTCCAAGGCATTTGCATATCCATTTGATGCAGATCCTGTAATCATTGCTGTTCAAGAGGCATACAGTCAAACAGTCCACATACTTTGTCTATGCTTCCACACATTGCATACATGTTTGCCAGGGCAGTGACGACTCCAAATTTTGTATACCTTGATGAATGTCCATGCTCTAGTTCACAGCTCAGGCCTGCACAAGAACTAAGAATGACAGAATCTGGCTTAACTGCTTGCTGATTGTTCCCACTCTAGAATACCCACAATCAGTAATGTCCATGATATTGCATCGATTTTAGGCATTCTCTGTAATCCATGCTAATTGAGCATTCATTATTATTTCTTTTGGTTCATGCCGATCACCAATTCACCCAGGATGCTCCTGCATCAGTCTCTTTGGTGGAAAAGCTTTTCCTTGTAAAAGTTTCTCCACATATATATGGTGTTCATATGGTTTGTGTATTTACATTTGTTTCTCTACTGCTTCATTAATATTATATGGCTTATCACAAATTTAATTGAAAGAAACACTTATTTGTTAATATTCCCATTGTATTGTTCAAAGCTCAATCAACAATCCTCATTAATACAATGTATATTTCATGTTCAGCAAACAAGCGGAAAATTTTGCAGCAGGGCATGGAAAAAAAACATCCTTGTGTTGTCAATGTTCATCTTAAAATTCAATGATACAAATAAAATCTTAAGTTCACATGTTTACATGAAATTCCCATAAAACATCCAACCTTAAGCATATTCACTTCTCATAAAACATTTGGTAATGACGGATATTCTAGATTTATATAATAGTGCAATTAAAAAAACAAAAAGTAAATAAATAAAATATATTAATGTCCACGGATGGCCCAAAAAAAGACATCATAGTATTGCCCGTGCATGAGAAGAAGTAAGTAGGACATGAGAAGTACTCGGTTTAGAAGAACCTAATTTGTGAAAGTCAAACACTAAGCACTGAAAAAATGTTCATGTAAGAACTACAATTGAGGAGCATTTAAGATTCTGTGGAGGAATTGTATATTGCTAGATGTTTTTGCACTTTGTCAAAATCAAACACCAAGCAATAAAGATTGTTATCATTACAAGAGGAAGACAGCAAAAGTGAGTAAAGGACTAGCTTCAGTTGCCATTTCCAATTCTGCGTAAGAATTATTCACTGCTAACTATTTATGTACTTTCCTTTTCATGAAAAATGTGCAATTCATCGCAGCCAGGTATAAACATTATCCCATAAGCTAATTATTTTGGTCTCCTGAATCAAGCACTTTGTATATGAGAACATAAGACATAGCTCCCATAAATGAAAACCAGAAAACATATACCTTTAAATAAATTTAGCTAATCAGAAGATGAACTGACCTGTTACTGATGCTAAACACTCCCGCGACACCAAGCATTAGAAGGCTACCCTCTTCCCTCCTCAATGCCAAAAGTGGCTCAAAAATGTGGCTGGAAACGACCCTGCAAAAATCTTCCCATTAGTTTCCCAGCATATAAGAAAACTTGAACATACACTGATTCTGAACAGATCATAAGCTCCGGGATCAAATGCAATTTCAAACAAATAAGATCCTCAAATTAATAACATCCATAATTTGAGAAACATAAACCAATACCCCTTCTGGTTTTCGCTCGAGAATTCATAAAGTCGGCAAATATCACAACTAACAAAAGAACATACACTGATTCTGAACAGATCATAAGCTCCGGGATCAAATGCAATTTCAAACAAATAAGATCCTCAAATTAATAACATCCATAATTTGAGAAACATAAACCAATACCCCTTCTGGTTTTCGCTCGAGAATTCATAAAGTCGGCAAATATCACAACTAACAAAAGAATGACTACCAAGGGGACTAAACTGCAATGGGTGCATTCAAATCCATCCATATATGGCAATTTTTTGTGTTGAAACATTTTTTTTCCTCCTAAACCACTTTAATAATATCAATTGAATCCTACTTGCTATACTTACAGCACTAGTTTTTTTCACCTTTCCCTGTAATTCAATAACACCACCTACACACTAGAGCAGATGTGGGTTTGGATTAATCAATAGCATATTCTTGAGGTGAGAACGCAAGGACAGAAAGTTTGAAAAACATGTAAAGGAAAGGGAAAGTAATGCACTTGGAGATCGCATATGCCAAATTGGGATCAGCATGGCTGTGGTGCCCTAAAACACAAACTTTTAAAAAAGAATTAAGATTAAGTTTTAAGAAATACCAACGAGAGAAAGATTTAAAAGAAGAGAGCTTCTTTGTTTCTGCAGGCCAAGAAACAGCGAGTGAATCTCCTGGTTCATCTCCCTTGTTGACAGCGGTCTTCGCATGGCCATCCAATGAGCGATCGAGAACAAGCATGTAACCTCCCACAGTTACCACCACAACACCCAAGAGCCCCCTAGCACTGGGTACCTCGCTCATCAAAAAATAACTGGTGAAAACAAGTAAAACAGGTGTAAAGGCCAGATATGGGATGGTGACAGACATGGGAGAGACCTGCAAAGCCCTCTGATACATGAACCCTGCCATCACCTTCAATCCTGAACTTATCACCAGAATTCTCAGCAACTTTTCATCTCCAAAATGTCCTTCCCACACAGAAGACAGAGATCCAATTGTCTCCTTGGACCCAAAAACCCAAAGAAAAGCACAGAGCAAAATCGCATCGAGGAGACCCACCAGAGCAATGAGCTCTACAGGGTTGAAATGCTGGGAGGCCATTTTCCTGCTGACATCGATGCAGCTGTGTCCAACAGCTGCTCCTGCTGCATATGCAAATCCCTCCCACTTCATCACCACAGACTTCCTTTCCTCTTTCTTTCGTTCAGTCCCCCACAACCCTGAACCCTTCCAAGCTTCAATTTTTCTGCATTTATCTCATCTGATTCATTAAGTTATGAAAACAGACACAAAAACATATTAACTTGAATTTCACGACAGCCTGCAACGACGGTTCCAAATAAAGTTCTTGTTGGGTACTGAATTTGCCGCCCTGCTGTGTTGTGAACGCTTTCTCAGTCATAGGGGTAAATTTGATGGTCGCCCCACCTGCCAAGAAAAATCCTCTTGGCGGTTATCGGTTGAACATTGCATTCGCATGTTGTGATTCTTTCAGAGTTGACGAATCGTAGCTAGAAAACTTGCAGATGTGAAAAACATCCCTGATCATTTTAATTTTGTTTTATAATTTGTTGGGGGATGTTTTCCAAGTACACAGTTTTTTTATATGATTTGTTTAGTCTTTATTACTTAGAAATATTATTTTATCTCCTTCTAAACTATTTTTTTATGTATAGGTCAAAGATCATTTATGTGATCTTTTCATGATTACACTAGTGAGTTTTTTAATTCTTGTAGTTTCAAATTTCATTTTTGTTATGATTTCAAGTTGATTAAACTTAATGTTATCATTATTTATTAGTTCATGTTTCAAAGTATTTTTACATGTGCATGGGAGTTCTACAAAAGAATATCAATTTCAAGTTATTTTTATCAAGAGATTTTGTCAACCATTACCCTCCATCATGTAATGAAAGATAAATAATCACTACCACCTATGACATAACTTTGTCTTTGCATAGGTCATTTTAGTCATATGAGCTCTTGCATGAACAACATTAAAACTTTGGTTCTTATTCTCAATGTCCAATTTATGCGTTCATCGCACTTCATCTATTACATTAAGTCTCAAGCACTCATTATCATTGTAATACATCATTGTTAGTTATTCATGCATATATATTACTTGGTGTATCTTCCCACTTACCCCAACGTCATTGAATCTATCTACAAACTTGACTACATTCAAGGAAGTCTTGAGGATTCTTCTTTGCAATAGATAGTTTCAATAGTACTTATCAACACCACCAAGTTTTCTAAATTTTTCGATACAAACACAAGCAAAAGACCTCAATATGTACCAAAACCCTACTTCATGGAAATCAAAACCTGATATTTCAAGTCAAAACTACATAGAACTTCAAGATCTCAAGCAAGAAGATTAGAACCATAGGTGAGACCTCAACTCTCATTTATATTTGGTCATTGTGCTTCCAACATATATAATTAATGTGATTATGATTTTTGGTTAAATTATTGTAATCAAAATAGTTGACAATGTTAGAAGTCAAGGTCACCCATGTAAAATTCAAGGTCAGTCGTGTGACCTTGACTTGAATCTTTGCAAAATTATAAATTTCACATAATGCATTTATTGTGTCATATTCATCTTACATGTAGTCTCAAATTTTGATCAAAATCAAATCCCTCTTTAGACTAAGGTACACATTTCATTTCAATTAATTTATCTTTGTTTTAGTTCTAGGTTCACAAATACATCTATACTTGTCTCTTTTCCCTGCATTCAATTTATTTATTGTTTGATTATTGTGCACTAGCCTAGATGTTTTAGAGTTTGTTTATTTTATTCGTCATTTTGATGAACATGTTATTGATCATATACCCCTAAGCTTTAACATTCTCCCTTCTTGTCTCAACTATAATATTTTTTATTTCATTCATATTTCATTATAGATTTGAAATCAGTCCATGACTGCATTTCTTTGATTTCATTTCTATCTATAACTTGAATTTAAGTATCTTTTCTTCTATCTATAATTTGAATCGATTACATTAGATTTCCACAATCCATTATGATGATCTTTTGTTGCTTTTGGATTTGATTGTGTGAGAACTTTTTTAAGTATCCTTTCTTCTATCTATTGTTTGTTGTTTGTTGTATATTTCATCATGTACTTGGATGTTTCCTTTCGAGATGGACACATATGAGCCAATTATTAATAATTACTCTCCATTGTCTTTGCCCTATCATGTTGGGTTGATAGATAATGATTACATCTTCATATTCTTTTTTTATTTTGATATATTCTATTTATCTCCTTGTTAAGTATTTTTTTTACATTGTTCATATGTAACAACCCAATGGATTATAGATGGTATGAGTTTTCTACGATCTATGGATTATTGAACACAAGTTTTTGAATTAAATTGTATATGTTTATTTGATCGACGTCTCGGATCACACTGAGTGATCCATCATCAAGGAAAATACAATAATAGATTGCAAATAGAGTCTTATAAAACTTGTGAAAGTAAGGGAGAATTAAAAAGATGAAAAAAAATAAAAAAGAATGAAAAGAAACATAGAAAACAAAAAGGGAAAGAAAGAAATTGAAAAATCAGAAAATGTGAGCAAGAAAAATATAATACCAAGAACTAGTTCAAAAGAGGACCCAAAAAATGGGAACTAAAGGCAAACCAATGTAGAAGAACCTAAAAGAAAAATGAATCTTTAAAGTCAAAAATAAAAGAAAAATGAGTCAAAAGGAAGGAAAAAAACCAAAAAATAAGCTAGTAGAACAATTGAAAAACAAATAATGATCAAAGAGAAATTTGGGAAAACGGTAATTTAAAAGTTCTCATAAAAACTCAAAAGACTAATTTAGAAGCTAAACAAGGTTAACAAAATTTTATGATTTACATATTAGTATAATTATCATTAGAATGAAAAGGGACAATTATATTGAATAAAAATTAAAATAGTTACACTATTAATATAATAAGGGAGATGGATAATAGTTAACTAATGACCTACACATTTAGAGTATAATTATTATAAAAATGTTGCATAGATCATTTGGCAAAATGGATATCGCTCAGACCTTAGCTCTTAGTCGAAGACATTCAACGTAAGGTCTATGGTCTCGTATTAGATAGCTAAAATGATTTAAAAAGCATTGAAACATAATACCTGCATAGAATGGGGTCTTACATAAAGATGGATATAAATATTCCTTGATGGCACATTAATGCACTAATCACATTTTTTAAGAAAGGTATAATAGATTATTAAAAAGGGGGATTAGGAAGTTGAGTATACCAATAATCTTTGATAAACTAAAATATTCATATGTAAGAGGCTATTAAGTATTAAAAAATAAAAAGATATTAAAATAAAATCTGAAGAAATAAAATAATCTTAAAACAATCATCTACTCAATAACTTAAAATATTTATCTAAAAGAAACAATAAAATGTTAGCATTGAATAATACATTAAAATTAAAAGGTGAAGTGTTTAAAAAATCTTATAATAAAATATCTATACAAATAATCTTTGATAGCTTAAAAATATTCATCTAAAATAATTAATAAGAAATTAAATATTAAATTAGAACCTAAAAATATATAAATTACCAAAAAAGTTCTCTATACATTTTACCAAAGTTTTAAAAATAATTTACATAAAAAATTAGAAATTTATATCTAACAATATATTCTATCAATTTATAATAAATTAATTGAAATTAGAAAAAATAGAAGTTGGATATATACAAAGACCACTCAAAAGTTTATTATATGGAGGGGATTGAACCAATTTAATTTATTTAGAAAATATTTTATCAATAATAACTTTTCTAAAATATATAACAAATTAGTGTTAAAAATAAATCATTAGAAAGAATAAATTAATTAATAGTTTAATAATACCATAATCATCATTATGCTTAAAGTTCCAATATCATTAGAATGGTTTATATTAAGTGCCAAGCAAAATAATTACATTATGCTTAAAGTTCTTATGACCAATTTCACTTTTCATAAGAAATATGATTAGTACATTAATGTGTCATCAAGGAATATTAATATGCCTCTCTCTTGAGACCTCATTCTATGTGGGTATAACATTTTCAATGCATTTTTTTTCGTTAAATATATGTAAAATCAAAATTGTTGTGTAATACCTAGTCCAAACGATTTTAAAGGAAGATTTGTTTTTAATGATTACACTCTCCATAAGTGGGTTATTAGTACTTGCCGGTAGGCTAAGTACTATTCACTAGTACATTTGACCTAGTTTTTCTACCAAAATTTTTGACCGTGAAATAAAAAAGTTTTGGTTGGTCAGATTATAGAAGGAAAACTTTCTTTCTTTTTTAATCCATGCCCGTGTTCGTCGAAAGTTCAACCAATACTATGTAGGTCAAACTTTCGACGAACACAAGCATAACTTTTTTAAAAAAGATTTCATTTCATTATTACCACAGTGAATTTTTTCAAGGTTGCAACGTGCAAAACCTCATCGGCACTATGTATTGGAAGCTCACTGAGGTAATTTGGAGGGCGGATTTGGCACTGAGGTAATGTGATTTGTTTTCTCGACTCTTGTGAGAATTTGAACTCGTCTATTTATTATTACCAGTTTTAAAAAGTTTGAAGCCAATTTGTTCCCCAAAAATGTCGTATGCTGCATATTTTATTGTTTTGCTGGGATTGGGATTAGCTAGGATATTGTTGGCAGATGTTGTTGGGACATATGCCTAACTAGGGCATTGACCTTTGAAGCAATTTTAAAAACCCACTCAGTTCTGAGTGTTTACAATATACACAAACATTACCCTAACTTGTCTTTCAATCCATGACATTGGAAATCTCATGGTGAAGTTACAAGTTAGGGTCGGGACTTCATGGCAAAGCCGAGGATATTGGTTATGCCTCGGTCTATCAAAGAGTCACTGTTATTTGATGGAACTAAAATGAAACTTTGAACAAATGCAATATGATAATGGAACTATATAACCTGAATTGTAACAATCAATTGTTATTCCTTCACATGATAGAATATGTATGTATAAACAAACTAGGAAACTTCGCAAAGTTAAGAATGCATAATGAACTTCAAAACCCGCGGCTGTAAGAACAGTTTTACAGAGTTATTAAGTTCATTCATTCAATACCTAATCGACAATACAAATCAGAAACAAGATAGTTCTAATGATTTTCACAACACTGTGTAAGCATAACAGTTCACCGTGATATTAAATATGTCTATAAAACTAATTGCATAACAAAGGTAAATGCCCTAGTTAGGCGTATGTTATGAGTTTAACCAGTGAAGCAAAGAAATGTTTGAAATAGTGTAATAACTAGAGATTTGAGGTTCACGGGCACATTGAAGACTTTTGTGATTGTATCCATTTTGGAGGACAACTGCCTCAAGGAGAGTGTCAAAGAATCCCAATAACACTTGGGGATTCTATGGTAAAACTTGGTGTTAGATGCAGAAAGTCAGGTTTGCAGGCCCAAGAAGCACTCTGTACTAAAGTGACAATTGTGCCTTGAAAGGTTGATAGACTAGTCTAAGGGGTTGGTTAGGCCATTGTAAGGTCACTTAGGTTGGGTACAGTAGTTAAGAAACAAATAAGAAAATATGAATAAGAAAATATAATCCAGCTATGATTGAAAGTGGAGAAATGGTTTATAATGTGAAATTCAAGCCTATATATATTTTAACCTCTTGATAGAAATGTTGAATCAAATGTGCAACCTTTTGCATTTTCAAAAGTTGTCTATACACTACAAATTTAAGCCTATATATATTTTAACCTCTTTCTACTTAATGCATGTCAACATTCTACATAATGTCACTTCATTCTTGACTAGTCTCTGTTCTCCTTGTTTGACATTAGTAACTTCCCTCCTGCAAGAGTCCAGCAATTGATTTATTTGTTGTCATGCACTTTCCATTGATAGATATAAACAATATATTTTGAAATAGCCCAAGAATGAATGCTTCCATTGCTGACTTCGACTGAGCTCTACCCTTTCTTCTCAAAGATGTACACCATATAATATACACTAATTTCTAGGCAATGTCTGAAACTATTGAAGTGGCTATTAACTCTTTCTTGCATTTAACTTCTTTTCTGATCTGATTGGCATACATTAGAATTTCTTATCTTTATTCCTGAAAATAAGCAAACAAAAGGCTTAAACAAATAATTTGAGGCTTTGAATTGTGATCATTGGATTGGATCAAATAATGGAGTTTTGGATTAAAATGTATCATATGAATTTTTTTATATGTTTTTAATAAATATAACATTAGATTTATTCATTTGCATAGTTCCTAAAGGTTAAGTATCCTTTATCTATTAGTTAATTTCTTAATTAACATTTAATTGTTCAATAATCAATCCCACAACTATCATTTATTAAGTTTATGTGAAGTTGTATGCATATAATTTTAATAAATTGGATTAACATTAGGGAGAGTCATGTGGAAACTTAATAATTACTAGCCTAGTTACAAATTCTCCTTTCTGCTTTGAGGAGGTGCATACTCCTAAACAGAAGGGATACATCTTCCATTTCCTATGTTGCTTGCAATATTTTAAACTCTCTGTTATGCATAGATTAGAAGGCAGTCCACGTGATGCACCCTGCCACTACTCCATATCAGGGGGATTGGGAAACGATTTAGAATATCAAAATTCTTCTACTGTGAAGATAAAATACTCCCACACAAATTTCCACCTACACATTTGAAATCTAGCATTTTCATCAAGAGCTATGTAAATCATCTGTGAATGTTCTAGGTGCCTAAAAAGAAGCTATTCTAAAAATACTCAATGTTAACTGATTTCTCAAACAAATACAGCTTCAGAATTTTCAAACAGTTCTTTCTCCTATTTTAGAACTTGGGTTTATTATGTGTTCTATGTTCTCTATTTCTCCAAAAGACTTTGAGATCTGAAGTTTCAAAACATAAATGCAGGAAATGTAACCGATGAATTTTTAGGACTTAAAAACCCTTTTGGAAACTGATGTT
The DNA here is from genome assembly GCA_027943335.1 of Chamaecyparis obtusa. Taxonomy (NCBI): domain Eukaryota; kingdom Viridiplantae; phylum Streptophyta; class Pinopsida; order Cupressales; family Cupressaceae; genus Chamaecyparis; species Chamaecyparis obtusa. The sequence continues at coordinate 653,983 of BSBK01004018.1, forward strand.
TACAGAACTTAAGACGCTTCAAAGAGTTGTCTGGTTACAAGTCCTTTACATGGTTTAGTTTGTATCCCCATGTTTATATGAAATGCTAAAGAAAGATATAAAGGTATAGCAAGCAAATCAGATTTCTTGTTACCTAAAACTCACATCTGCTAACAAGAAGGATTGTTTAGAAGATTGTGCAAGAAAATAAGTTGCAAAAATTCTGAGAAAAAGTAGGGCAGAATCGCACCATTATGAAGTCAACACCACAAACTATCTTTGTTGTTGCATCTGGATGGTGAATAAGAACTCTTTCAAGAACATCCCTTTCATCTTTAGGCCGTAATATGTCCCCACTTCTTTAGCTGTCATAATTACCAAAGTTGATGTCAGGCAAAATGTGTAGAAACATGAAAAGAAATCATGTTAGCAATTCCATCATTTTTCTGTTGTTTGGGACAGTCACCATAGAATTATTTGGACTGTCTCTCCTCTTGCCTTGTAAGGTTAAAATGACCTTTTTTTCTTCCCTCCATGAATAGACCCTTACCGTCTTGCACTTGTGCAATGATAGGACACCAATGTGTGCACATAACTATATCTTCTTCAATCACATTACTCTTCTAATTTTCCATCTTTTGTTCACTGTCATAATCATTAGTTTTTAGAACCATTATTGATGCTCCAATCTTCTAATCCTCTTTCATAGACCTCTTCCTTGTGCGACTCTTCAAATCAACATACTCTTTCTTTCAAAAACAAATAACCCTTATCTCATATGAAGAATTATTTTTGCAAAGGCTTGAGAATAAACTTGTTACCATCCTTATGAACAAGTATTCTTGTACCCATCATATTTTCCTTCTTAGGGACTACCAAGGTCTTCATGTACTTTTCTATCAACCATGAGATATTCACATGCCACCACTTCAACTTCCAAATCTATTACTTCTTCCAAAGAATCTTCTGCTACAACACTTTGTTGTTTTGGTCAAGACATACTGATTATAAGTGAACTAGTAAACCAAAGGACATGCTTTTACTACTAAGTCTCTATTCTTACTATAGTCACTTCTCAAGACTCTTGGATGCATTTTTTTCTTTCGTTCTTATTATCCCTTCACTAATTTTGAAATGTAGTAATCTAGACAACATATTTATCTCTATAATAAAATGTCATTCAATTTAACATTTTGCATGTTAGTTTTTATTTGTTGATTTCTTCATATTGAGCCTATACGTTCCAAGCATTGCTCTTCTTGCAACGTCAAGAAAGACCATGTCTGACGATATCAACGCACGACAAAATAGGGAGACAATTGCTAGACTATGGTCTAACTTAAAAAGAAAAGGTGATGGAAAATGTTATTGTCCTTGCAAAATTTGTAAGGGCTTAAAGACTGAAAGATATCTAATCAAAACAACTAAGGAACATTGTAGGCATCATGGTCACATTGAAGGGGGAAATGAATTTCATCCATTGGTATGTATTTTAATAATTTATAAAATACATAAGACATGATTTGATGATGACATCATGGTCATGGTTAATATAAGGTCATCATTTTCATATAGGTCAACCTCCCTACGTTTCATGTTATGGACCATGACAATCCGGAGAATGTGGATTTCCAAATGAGGGAACATGGAGGTGTGAATATAGAAGTAGAAGGTAATGATCCCATGGAAGAAGACCATGATGATGAAGAAGATCACGATGATCAAGATGATCATGATGATCAAGATGATGATGATGATGATGTTGATGTTGATGCAGACCTTGATGTACCTATACTTGAGAAGGCACACGAGCCCCTATATGAAGGCTCCTAAACAACTCTTCTTGCCGCTGTATTGTTGTTGGTGAACTTGAAGGTTATGAATAGTTTATCCAAAGTAGCAATGACATGTATGTTAAGGTATGTCATCTTTTTTCATTATTTTAGTCGTAATTCCCTTACAATTAACATTGGGTGAATCGTGTAGCAATTAATATTCTTTAAATTAACAAATTATATTTTTGGTCGTAGGTTGATAGGTGAGTGTTTGTTACCACCATCAAACATTCTACCTCACTCATACCGAGAATTATCTACCATTATGAAAGATATTGGAATGGAGTATCAAACAATACATGCATGTCTAAATGATCATATTATATATCATAAACAACATGAATTTGCAACAAAATGCCCTATTTGTCATATTAGTAGATATTGATCAGATCGAATAACAAAAAAGGTGCCTCGCAAGGTTCTTCGATTTATTCCCATTATTCACGTCTGCAACGATTATTAAGGTGCAATAGCTTGGCACAATTTATGGATTACCATGCATGCAATAGAAGTCGAGATGACATTATGTGAATATCTACAGATGGTTTGACATTTAAGGAAATAGAGAAAAAATGACCACACTTTAAAGAAGAACCACGTAATCTCAAGCTTTCATTGGCAGCAGACAATGTCAATCCATTTGGAGAGATGAGATCTAATTACACAGTGTGACCTATTTTTGTTATCAACAATAACATTCCTCCTTGGATGTCCATAAAGAGCAAGCACATAATGTTGGCACTGATTGTTCCAAGTATTTTTTCATTTAATAGTCATCTAAATTAATTTATTATAAATAATCCATCAAAATGGTCATAATAATTATGTAATATTTTTGTTCATTCAACTAGGTAAGTACCAAGTTAAAGATATCAATGTATATATTGAGCCCCTTTATCGATGAGTTGATGGTGTTATGGAATGGGGTCACTATGTATGACATCTCTAGACCACTAGGACAAAGACAATTTCAATTCCATGCAATGCTTGTATGGACAATACATGATGCCCATGGGCTAACACATTTTGTGGTATGTTCTCTTCTTAACACCTCTTTTTTGGTATGTTATAGTGCTAACACAAAGTTAACATATTTAATCTAATTATACATGATTTTGTAGGTCTTCAAACAAAGGAAAAATTTGCATGTCCAGTTTGTGGTCCAAAGATGAAATCTCGTCATTCAAAAAGTTTAGGAAAGTAGGTGTTTGATGAGAATAGACACTTTCTCCACAGAAACCATAAGTACCAAATTATCCAAAAATATATTTTCAATTGGAAAGAAGAGACTACATCAAAGCCATGGAGAATGACACCTCGCCTATGGAAGTTGGAATACAATAAAATAAATCATCGAGGTAATGTCATTCCATCTGATGGTTTTTGTTTGAAATTTATATTTTGATATTGTGTTTTGTTTACTGATGATGTAATTGATGCTCGTGAAAGTTGTCAAGGTATTAATGACCAACTTCTAAAAGGACTAAAAAGTTATCCTACGCAATTTAGTAGGTTATCATACTACAAGAAACTCCCAATCGTAGATTTGTTTGATCCTATGCATATTAGAAATAATGTAACAAAGACATTATGGAAAATCTTGGATGGAAGGTGTGACAAAGACAAAATTATCAAAATTTGTAGTGACATTGAAGAATCCAACCATGCAATGAAAAATGTCATTCGATCAAATAACAATAGAGACCAGATTGATACAAGTGCCCTTAGTTGGTTATTGTCGGAGCAGCAGAGCAATGCTATAAAAGAAGTCATTAAAAAAATACGATTTCCCACAGGGTTTGCTGCGAACATAAACGATCTCATATCAAAGAAAAGTGAATTTGGGTCAGGGATGAAAACACAAGATTGGCATATATTTATTAAGGTAATTCATGTTATTTTGTATTCACTATATATTTGTATACTGCATGTAGTTTTCATTGCATTCTTTTATAAAATATTGATAAGATCATTTTACAAATATTGCAGTACATTCTACCTCTATCTCTCCCACACCACTTTGCCAATAGTGTCAAACAAGTTATTTATGATCTTGGAAAATACATGAGGTGGTTGTCATAAAAAAAAATTGATAAAGAAGATATAAAATATTGGAAGAGAAAAATTCCTCTTCTTATGTGTGAAATGCAAAAGTGTCTCCCTTCAACTTTTTTCAATACACAAGAACACTACCTCATACATCAAGTTGAGGAGATTGAATTGTGTGGACCTGTACCAACTAGGTCAATGTGGATGGTTGAGAGGCACTTCAAATTTTTGAAAGGCTTGGTTCGACAGAGAGCACATCCCAAGGGTTCTATGGTGGAGGGATATATGGTATACCAAACCATGGTGTACATTCGTGAATATCTTCCTAAGTTTGCAACAAAGATCCATGTAGATCGTATTTGGGATTCCAAATTCATTAACAAATTCAAAGGGGAGTACTTGATGGGCAAAGGTAGATTGAGGAAAGTGAGAGGTAAATATAAGATGTTATTGTAGTTAATTAATTCTTATAAATCTTCAATATAAGTTATTTATAATTGCTGTATTGTTTTTTATACAGTTGGTCGAGAGTGGGATGCAATACATTTGTATATTGCGAACAATCTTGATTGGATGATGGTATGGATTGAACGATGTCAACAAATTAGTTTCTAATTAACATGGGAAGGTGTTGCTTCATTGGTTAGAGAAGCTCATCGTAATGGAGATTATAATGTTATGCCAATGGTAATTGATCTAGCATACAGTTTGAGAGGTACGTACAAATTTATTAATGATCATGACTTGTATGTTTCATATCAACTCAAGATGCAAATAATTTTCACACGCTTGAAAAATTGCAGGTCAAGCACCATAAAGCTATGTACTATCATGACCATAAATTTTGCATAAAAAAGTTGGATGACACGAAGAAAACTTGTGATTCTGGGATAACTGCAATTTTCAAGGTCACTAATATATCATCTAGAAATGATATACATCCTCAACAATCTCAAAATTGATACTACGACATCTTGGATGATATAATTGAGTGTGACTTTAACTCCTTCAAAGTAGTTTTATTCTTCGTCAAATGGTACAAGCTACGACTGAATCAAAATGATCCAGATAGAACTGTTATTCAACATGATAATAGATTTACAATGATTAATACAAGGTCATTTGAGCAATTGGAGATGAGCCCTATATTCTTCCAAGCCAATGTGAATAAGTGTTTTACTCAAAGGTTCCACATAAATAGGGTTGGTCATTTGTTGTTAGACATGATCCAAGAGGAAGGCCGATAAAGTATAATGTTATGGATGAAGAAGATATTGAAGATGATGAAGAAGCAGATGATGATGATGATGGTGGTGGTGATGATGATGGTGATGGTGATGGTGATGGTGATGGTGATGGCGATGGTGATGGGGATGATGATGATGATGATGATGATGATGATGGCGATGATGATGAGATGGATGAAGAAGATGATCAATGACATGATTGAAATGTACAAGGTATATAGGTGATTTAATTATTTATATATATTTATATTGATTAGTATATATGTTTAATATTGATTTATTGATTTCAATTATAATGATTACATATTTATTGTGTTCAATTCTAATGATTACAACATATGTGATTTATAATTACCAATGTTTTGCTTACGATGCTCAATTAATTGATGTTGATACATGTATATGTTGTGTTTGATTATCACCCTTTTTGCAAACAGGCAATTGACTACAGACATTGTCACCCCTTCTGTTGATGATCTTGCATTCCATATATAAGGTAAATTTGTTCATGTTTACGATGTTGCATATTGTTCATGTTGTCTTCTAAGTTATTTGTAGCATACATATCATGTAATTTTTAGCTAACTTAAGATAAATGATTAACATATGCAGGAAATTTAACCCCTTTGGTGTGGATCATGCACAGTGACATGGATCAGCAGGTATAAGTCAATAAATAGACATAATTTTCTTATATTCTTCTTGTTTATCACTGAGCATGTATGTTATAAATAGACATATTATATAATCATATAATGTATATATAGATAAAAAAGAACCGTATAGACATATAATTAAATAATCACTCTCAACTTAGTACATTTTATATCTCCCATGTATAGACAAAGAAGAACCGTACATATGGGTCATGACTTGATTATTCTATATATATTATTTAAATATTATCAAAATTCTATTTGAAGCGGGGACATGACAATATCTCATTTGATGGATTGCAAGACCCACCAAATAGGTACTTGTCAGATCTATCTACATCGAATGAGGGAAATGAGGGAATGGTAGATGAAAGTTCTACATGTAGTACGACTAAAATAGGGAGATCAACTAGAGGTCAAAAGATTAAAAAAAAAATTGATAAATGCATGCAATTTTTTCTTGCTAAAGGGGAGTCATGTTCTTATGATGATGAGACCAAAGGTGACATCAAGGTGCCCTTTCGGTACACACATATTGAGAAAGAATAGGTACCCAATGAGCTACCTCCAATTAACAATGATTTTTATGTTAATGAGAGGATATATCACATAGCTCCATCCTCATTACATGGTTTGGGCCTATTTTCCATGGATGGGATAAAGTAATGTTACAACAAAGTTGTTGAATTGTTCAAATATGTCAGTTCGTGTTACAATTACAATGATTGGATGCAGATTGTTCAATATAAAAAAAGTATGTGTAGGTATGCACTATCAGCAAATTATATACAATGGAAAGAAAATGATCAAAGTAAAAGATTTGCAATGTACATTGATGGGAGACCAAAAGCAATAGGTAATATTGCGGGTTTTATAAATAGTACGTGACCTTCCTCAACTAATAAGCAACCCAATTGCATATTTGAGGCACGTGAGGGGAATCAAGTTTTTGTATGTGCGATAAAATCAATAAGTGTAGGGGAAGAACTGCTAATAAATTACCATTTACATCGCATAGATACAAACAAAGTTACTATCATGAGGGTGGTAAGTACTATATACTATTTTATTAATATTTTTTTTTTGCTAAGTCTATTGCTTTCAGTTCGCTAAAGTTTTTTTATTTAATCTTTGTCACAGGACGATATGGATCCCCCACATGATAGAGGCCACGAGGATGCTCCTCCCACCCATTCTTCAGCAATGGTAAGCCTTATTGAAATTGTACAAATTAGATAGTTGAAAAATGTTATATTATTACGTTATTTTATTTAGGGCTTTAGAGTTTTTATGATAGTTTTACTGATATTCTTGTCACAATTTGATGTTCAAGATAGGGGAAAAGCACCTGCAGCAACAGAGGCAATAGCTACCCCTTCTGATGATGATATCACAGAAACACCTAATATAACAATTATGTTGAGGAAAAAACTAAAAAAAATCAATTTAGAAATTATGAGTATTTTGGATGAAGCAAATCCAACCGAGATGCTGAAGTCAAGGCTATCTAAATTGATGGTGCAAGCACGTCGTTATGAAGTAAGCAGTAATGAATCTTTAGTTATAACAAAATTTTTATAAAGGTTTATATTTTATACTCTTTTATGTTGTGAAGTAAAATATGTAAAATATGTTCTCGTTACAGGATGTTTTGGAAACTCAAGTACCTGGTCAAAGACAACGCAGTGAGGCCAATAGTAGCAAAGCTCCGGCCGCCTCAAGTAAAATAATCCTTTAGTTGACAAGTTACAAGAAATGTTTTCTTTGGAACATTCAAAAACTTCTTAAGTTAACTCTTACTTTTATTATTTCAGATTATCTTTGCTAACAATGTATTGTTCAAGTCATCGAGTGCAGGCGACTCCTCCTAGGAGGTCGACGGACGTCCATCAGACATTGCCGAGTGTAATGTCAGCAACAAGGAGCATGCAAACATCGATGTCTTCACGGTCTATGCCTAGTAAATCCTTGTTTTGCTATATTTGGTTTTGTGTTAATTATGATTTGATAATTTGTACTTTAATCTTGGGTGCATCACATAGTGGATTAATTTTGTGGAGTAGGAGATACACCAGCGCAGTCTGCTACGCTAGATACCGGTCAGAGTACATGTATTGGTGATAATTCACCATCATTTTTTGGATCTACCCGTCTTTCTAGCATGGGAGTTATGCAGACGTCATTATTGATTGACGATAATGAATTGATGCCTTTAAAATATGCTAAGCTTCCAGGTACTTTAAAATTATTATTTTTTATATTGTAATATGCATTTACCTATTCATAACAAGTTTTGCATTGATTATCCCATGACATTTTTTGCAGGAAATGATTCATTTTATAAAATGTTTTATGACCTCGCACTAAAGATATGCGGGCCCACCATACGTACAAGGTGGAACATCATAAGTGAACTAACCCTATCCCACTATTTTTTTTTCATATCATTAATTGGTACAATATTTTTCCTTTCATTCAGGTCTTTTCTTTTACTATATTCAAGGTACACAACTTTAGTTAATTTTTCTATCTAACAATTTTGTGTTTTTTCTTAAAAGGTGGAACTTGCAAGACAAAAAATTAAAAGATTAGCTCATTAAAGATTTAGAGCATGAGTTTGGTAGTAATCTTTTTGAGGAGAAGAAAATTTTAGAAAAAGCTTGCAAACATCTTAAGACTATGAGGGACTCATATAGAAAGAGTCACATCCAGAACCCAAAGTACAAGCGTCCTCCCTTTATTCCAGTGAGGGATTGGAATGAGTTCATTTTGGATGCAAAGGAGAAAGGGGATGCTCAAAGAGGAATTTCACCACCAAATGAGAGAAGAAGGTATGAAATAGTATTAACTACTAGTACAATGTAATAATACACTAATTAGTGATCTTTATATCTATATCATCTAACATATTTCAAACTTTTCATAGGTTGCAAGATTCATCAAAGGTAACAAAGACCAGGCTGCAAAAGATTGGGCAGCATAAACTTGGCTCTGGTGGATATTCCAAAATTAAAGCACGAATTGTAAGTACCAGTAAATGAATTGCAGAGAAAAATTATTTATAAAATGCAAATAATTTTGTTTAATAAAAAAATGCAAGCCTCTAAATTTAATTTAGAGGCCACGACAAAACACAAAAAAATTGCCTTTAAGGAAGGCTATCAAGTTGTCACTGAACGCATATGCCAAGCTTCCACTGGCCCAACCCAAGAGTCTCCTACATCATGTGAATAGGTAAATATGCCAAAAAACATATTAGAAATTGAATACTTGAGCAACAATCTATTTGATAATAATGTGCATGACATTGCAATGCAACGTCTTAATCATAACACTGATCATACGCTGCATGATGAAGCCCCTAATGTGCATCGTAGTGTCAATGGAGGTGCTCATTTTCTATTTAAAATTAATTATTTAATTATTAATACAATTTAACATCTTAAAGTGAACTTGGTGTAACCTTTTTTGTGTATATTTTAGAGGATACCGAATGTCATGCTGAACGAGTGTCGAAGGATGTTTAGAGTTATCACCATGTAGATCATGTGGCACATTTAGGTAAAGAAAATCTATGTTTTGTTCTTTTAAATTAATTATGTGTGAATCTAACTCATGACGTAGTTGTTATTGCAACGGACCGCCCTTTGGCGTAGCGACCTTCTGTTCCTGAACAGATGAGGAGGAGACACGCGTTGCCATTAGAAATAGTAGAGGAGGGGAATGACGAGGACATTGATCTTCCTCTTAGAAATTACATGAAAAAAAATAACAAGAAACCCAAAAAGAAATGATTATAATTAACATTTTTTGGTAATGAAAGAACATTGTCTTAATGGATGTAATTTTGTACTAGTAAGTTGATGAATGATGTGTTAATGAATTATTCATGAATGTTGTGTGTTAATGAATTTTATGTGTTAATGAATGTTATCATGTGATTATAATGATTGAATGTTATATTTCAAAAATGGATGAATGAATGAATGTTATTAGATGTTAATGGGGACTTTAGAGTGATGTTAGAGGGGGGGAGGGGCCAAATGAGCTTACACCTTCACGTGGTTGGCCTTGTTAAGTAGATAATATTAAACTATTCTCGAAACCAAGTGAAGCTCAAACTTTAAAGATAAGCTTAGAGTTAATAGTGACAGCCAATTAGCAAGTCGAAATGAAGTTCATCATTACAGGTATCTTGCATTCTCAATGTTTGGAGCATTATTAAAAGCATTTTTATAAACATTTATTACTGTTATGACCTCTATGCATATCGACACTCTATCATTGGTTTTTTGCACACTTTACTAATCACTGTTATGTATTGCTAATGCATTATAGCAACACTATCTTTAAGCCCACTTGACCATTATTTTTGCAATAAGGTTCTTGTGATTGTCACTTGATGTTCTTTTGGCCTCTAATTTGCCCCATATGATACTTTACTGTGTTCCTATTAGGTATATTTTTTTGCTCTTTATGACAATCATTTACAAAATCACCATGCTATATATTCATGATGACAAAATAACAAAATGATACATCTATATTATGGTTCTTGTCATCCCTCTCTAAAACGTGACCCCTCTGTCAAAACAAAGATTCCATCTCTGTTCTTGAAAACACGCCTTCATCATTTCTTGGGACAATGCTTTAACATAGTTCCTAGATAATTGTGACTAATTTTTTTTATGGCCTTCGATCGATCTTGTTGACTTTGCTACATCAAGAATGGTGACCAACTCATCTTCCTCATGGATCCTGTCATTTCATTGTTTTGTATTAATGTTTGTTCACCATTGACTTTGTATAGCAAAACCCTTGAACAATCACTATTTTTTCACTTCCATTACATCTTTGTCCTGTATTCATTGTTATTGCAACATTACTTACTACTGTTCTTACTGCACTCTTCACATTCTAAAACAAATCACTATTTTATAACCTTGAGCACATATGTGTTCTTTGATTGTGAATACGACAATGTTCTTTGACATTGTACACATCACTATTTTTTGAAACCTCTTTATTCATTGTCAATCCATCTATAAACATTGATTTGTTTGTATATGTCACTATCCTTTAGACATTAAACCATGGGAATGATGAGGACATTGATGAGTTTCTTGTCCTTTTGACAATGACTATCAATTCTCAACTAATGAAAATTTAAACATCTAATTAATGAATGGTCTCGTATTATTATCTTTTTAGTTTTTAAAGCACAATGTCATGTTTTAATATTGTGTAGTTTTTTCCTTATGTCAAAGTATTCATTTACTATTCTAACATCGCTATATGCTTGTGATTTGTTTATCTTGTTTCTTTGCAGTCCTTGGTGCACTTGGGGAGAAGTATGATGAGGCAATGAGAATAAATGATGTGAGGGCAATTGTTGTTACTGTTGGAAATATTCAGGAATTAACCGAGTTACTGAGAGGGGAGGGGTGAATCAGTAACTCCAAATTTTCTTTCAATTACAGATGTATTAACATGTAGTTTGCTTTAACCTTTGCATACAGAAAGCATGAAACTTAAAAAGCATTCACAATAATGACACATAGATTTGGTTACCCAGAAACCTTCCAAAAAGAAAGTAAAACTGGGGTGGGAATGAAACCCACAAAGCTTTAATACTGCAGAATAAAGTTGGCCGGTTAAGGCTTACAATTTGATCACTTCTGATGATCTGCCCTGTTAGGAGCAATAAGGATTGCTAAATCCACCCTGTTAAAGGATTTACAAACATACAATGAAGTATGCACTCGGTAAAGAGATTTTACAAAAGACTGTTAAGTCTACCCAGTTAAAAGATTTAGTACTGATTCACCTGTTAGGATGAAACAGTAGATCTCTTGCTTTGCAACTGGATTGCTGATTGAGATTCGTTGATGTACTGATCACCTTCTGTGATGAATTTGTCTTTGCTGTTCCTTATACTGCTGAAGCCCTTTGTAATTCGCTTATCTCTGTCTTTCTTTTTTTTTCACATATATGCTTCTTACATGCATCTTGACATTTTTACAACATTGTTTATATACAGGTCTTAAACAATTAATTACAATTACAATTACAAAGTCAGCTTGACAAATAAACATAAGTGCTACTAAGTCGGCCCAAGTATGGTTACATGGTTCCTGCAAACTAACTCGGTGACTTTCTGATACTTGGCGTCCACTGCATTACTCGGCATCATCATGCACTCGGTAAAAGTGAAGGCACGGTTCATACTGACCACTCGGTAGGTTTTGAACTCGGTAAATACTGGTGACTCGGTAGACATGATGTTACTCGGTTTACACTGTCCTGCTTGGTTTGTACTAACTTGCTCGGTTTGCACTGTCTGCTCGGTTTGCACTATCTGCTCAGTTTGCCCCGTCTGCTCGGTTTGCACTGTCTACTCGGTTTGCACTGAGAATGCAAATAAGTGTTGTCACTAGTGGCAATTCTGCTTAATGCCAACAATCTCCCCCTTTGGCATTAGTGACAAAAACACTTATTGGCCAAAACTTATATACATGAATCATGCTGAGTTTTATTTTGATTTTTCAAAATTTGTCTTTGTTATAGGGCTTTATACATTGTCTCCCCCTTTCAATGTGCTAACTGTTTCTATACAAATCTTCTTCTATACATATCTCCCCCTTTTTGACGATAATGCCAAAGGTGTATATACAAGTTATTTACAGAGAGAATCCAAATTTTGATAGAAAATCAGAATGTACCTTCATTATTAGTGCCAGGGTTCTGTCCCAACTTTCTTGCAGAATCTTGCATGTTTGGATTGCAATTTGGACTTCTACAGAGAGTTCAATCATGTGATCTACTATAGAGAACTGATTGTCATGAATCAATGTTTTGGAATGTTCAATGTGCTTATACATTGTATTCATGATGGGAAGGATCATGTGTTGGATGTCTAGCAGTGTGGACCGGATCCTTGTGTCTTCTTTCAGTAGATCTGACTGCATAGTTGATAGATATGAGATTTTCATGTGATGAGCAGAGCTTGAACTTGGTTCAAGTTGCAGCTTCTGTATGCTAATCTTCATATCCTCATCCATTTTATTCATTTTATCCTTAACATCCTTTGTGAACTTGACAATATTGCACAATCTAGCCAAAAGAGAGGTAGCATTCGAATAGGTAGATTCAATGTTTGACAAAACTGAAGACAATTCTACTTGGTTAATAGCTATGTGCTGAGCAATGTGCTCAAGCACTTTATTGTTGAATCTCTTCTCGGCTCTTTCAACTAACTTTTCTATCCCATATGAATCCTCATTGTATTTATTGACTGCTTCTGCTAATTATAGCAAAACATGTTGGGAGGAGTCTACTTTAATACCTAATGCATCAGACAAAATGTCCTTAGCATCTTTGATGATTTGATATTCCTTGTCTCTCTCCTCTTTAAGCTTCTTTTGTTTTGCTTTCCTTTGAAGGATTTCACCTATATTTTGCATTTGGTCTGCTGATAGATTTGCAAAATCTAATGTTGGAATCTCTATTTCTTCATCTAGGTCTATATCCTCTACTATATTTTACCCAAAAATTTTATACTCGGTAGAGCTTTAGGCTTATCTATGCTTAATGCCTTAGTAGTAGTGATAGTAGATATAGTAGGGCTGGCTATAGAGACTGGTATACTTTCTACTGGAGAGCTTAAAATATTTACACTTGTAGAATAAAAAATTGGAAAACTTACTGCTGGAAAACTTGATGATGAGGGAGACTCCAACTCGGTGGAAGAAATGGTAGTTGCTTCTATTGTTGCAATAGATGATTGGACAAATGTTGAAGTTGTCACAACCATGCTTGAAGGTGTCTCCGGGCTGGATGTAGAAACTTTTACTGGAGAGGTAGGAAGGGATGCAATGACTTCTGCTACTATCTTCACAGTATCATCTACCTCAGTGGCTTCTTCTTGTTCATCACTGTCATCTTCAATGTCTTTTATTATGACTGTTTCAATACTCGGTTGGTGAAGGTGGTATATGTTCTTCCATGTAGCATTTGCAGCCTTCACAACCGATTCAATATTGTTGATCAGAATCAAACAAGTATTGAACTTTAATGTCATCTTACTTTCATTTTCTTTTAATGCCTTCTTTACTTCATTATTTTTCAAGCTCGGCATTAACTGTCTCAGGGTTTGATCAAATATGTCTATCACAGTTTGCTTTGCATTGCTCCATCTCATTTTTATTGGATTTAATAGAACTGCTAGAACCTGTGGGGCTATTTCTTCAGGAGAGTATTTCCACTGTCCCATCTTTTCAATAACAACATCTTCTATTTCCTTCTGTTCTGTTTTCGATCTGGTTTCATATTTAAAAGATTTTATGTTACTTACTCCAGGTCCTGATCCGTCTCTAAAGAGTTTGATCCTTTCTTGAAAGTTTAGAGGAGGCCTTTTGAATACTATGTCTTTATCTGCCTTGTCTGCCTTGTCTGCCTTACCTCTTGCATTTCTCCTTGTAAATACAGTAGTGGGAGGCTTAGGTGCCTTAGTGATGAATACCTTTCCTTTCTTCTTTGCAGGTTCTGGTTCCTCTGTTTTCTCATCCTTTTCTTCTTCTTCTTCATATTTATCTTCTTTGTCCTCGGTTATCATTTGCATTTTGGCTATCCTCTTCTTTCCCTTGTTTACCGCCTGTGGAAGCTTTATGCTTAGTTCAATTCTCACCTTAGCTTCATCATATGTTCCAAAATATGGAGCTTTGGGATTGACAGGCTAATTAAGAAGAGCTTCAATGATATTCTTGGTTTCATCAATATTTACCTCATAATGAAGAGGTTTTACATATACAGTCCTCGGTTTAGCTGCTTGAATATATACATTGTCACAATCCACCATAAAACAAATGTCATCCTTGTAATCTTCCACCAACTTCTATGGAATCCGGAATCTGTCATTCATTTTCTCTTTGAAAGACTCAAAATAATTATCCATGATGCTTTCAAAATTTTCACCCATTTCTGAGATATATTCATTTATTTCATAAAGGACTGGTACATCTTTTCTCCATATAACTTTTCCTTTAGAAGGGAAGAATTTCTAAGCATAGAAGAATAAACAAACCAATACGGATCCAAACTTACATGGATTGTTTTTGGAAGTTTGAATGCTTTCCATGTTTTTGTTAAACTGCTTTAACAATAAGTCTGCTAGGTCAAATGTTAAGTTGTTCTTGACCACTTTGTATGCTAGGTCAATAGCTTCACAGGAGACACTATTCTATCGACTAGAACTGTAAATCTTATGGGCAATAATGTGTGTACCAAACTTCAGTTCAGCATCGGTAATGCTGCTAACTTTCATGCCTCTACCGTCCCACTTGGCTAGGGTTTTCTTCTCTAGTCCCGTCCGACCTAGGGTTTTTGTAGTTTTTGCTTTGTTCAACATGGGAAGACCGGTGATTTGATGAATCATCTTCTTTGTGATCTCTATGGGTTGCTCAAGCCAAATCTTGCCATCATGTACACGACTGAGAATGTATCTAACCCATTTATCTTGAAAGTTTCGAGGTAGATGTGCAATGTGAACTAAACCTTTATCTTCCAGATGTTTGTGCTCGGGTTTCAGAATACCATCCACACATAGTTCTTCATGCACAATATCTAGCTCTAGGTTCCCCATTTCATGAATTGAACAGTTGAAATGATTGCGGATATCGTTAATAAGTAGTACCTTAGGAGGAATCTGAGATTGAGCTCCGTTCGGATCTAGGGCTGCTGCAATTGCGGGCACGATCTTGAAATTTGGTGCTTTCCATTCCCCTTGGACTAACATATCAGATCCTTTCTTCACTGAGGTGCTGGATGATGCCATGGTAGCTCACAGAAAATTCCTTTCGCAAAAGTATTGAATTGCTGGGTTGCTCTTGAAATTTTCTGCTCTCAAAGTGCTAAAGGTTCGCGGTGAAGAATGAGTTCGATTACTTGCTTTTTGTTTACAACTCTGTCATTAATGCTCAGTACAAATTAGGGTATGAATTCTGACAGACTGTCACCCACTAAGAATTAATTGCTCGGTAAAGACTTCGCAACTCGGTGAACTTGAGAATTCATATTGCTCCGACCTCGCTCGGTAAAGACTGGTACCGACCATGCTCGGTAAAGACGGGTACCGACCATGCTCGGTGAAGACTGATACCGACCTTCCTGTGATCTTACTGCATCTTGTATGCTGATTTAGATCTTTCTTTTAATTCAGTTCTGGAACTGCTTGAGATTGGTCTATGAGAATACAGTTCCAGTGCTTTCTTGGAAATTTAGCTTGAGTCGGTAGAGCCATCCATTCCATTACTTGGACTAGTTTGCTCAGTAGATTTAGGAATCCATTTTTGTCTTACCTGTTTCCTGACCTTAGTTGCTTCATTCTTCTTTCCATCTTCAACTTCACTAGCATTCATGCAGTTTCTGGCTATGTGACCGAGTTTAGTGCATTTGAAGCATCTTACGATAGTATCTCTTTTCCTTAGATGATGTTTTATGCAATTCATGCCAATGTGTCCATATTCTCCATAGTAATGACATCTACACTAGGTGTTGTAGTCCCATCCAAACATTGCTTTCATAATTTGTTCTGCTGGATTGAATGTCTTGGATCTGCACTCGGATGCTTTATGACCTTGTTTGTTGCACTTGTGACAATTACCTCTGAATCTTGGTTTTTCCCTGCATTCATTTGCTTTGTGACCAGGTTGATTGCAGTTGTAGCATTTTCCATTGAATTCTGCTTTTTCATTGTTCCAACATTTATTTGAAGTATGTCCTATTTTACCACAGTGATTACAAGTAGGTTTCTGATTCCTTTGAGTACCTTGCTTAGAAGATTCACCTTCTCCTTTGTATCCAAGTCCTGCTTTTCCTTTTTGCCTATGAAGATTTTGCTCATACAGCTGATTCAAGTCTTCTTGGCTTTTCAGCATTCCTTCATTGATTTGTTTTTCAGCGTTTAGGTCATCCACCAATCTTAGATTGATTTCCTTTTCAGATCTTAGTTCTTCTCTTGTGCTTTCTATTTCTGATCTTAGATTCAGAATTTCCTCATTTGTATGAGAGATCTAATCAATTAGGTTTTCTAGCTGAAGGGTTTTATTTTGGACTTCAATGTTCCTTCCATCTAATTCATCTTTCAACTTGTTTCTTTGTTCCAAGATCTCACAAAATCTTGTAGAGTGTAGCTCTTGTTCTCTTTTTAATTTTCTCACTTCTTCCTGCAGAGACCCATTCTTTTCTAGGAGTTCTTTGACAGCATTGTTTGCTTCATCTGAGCTATTTGAGGGAAAAAGATCTTCAATCTTTTCTTCAATGTAATTCTGATCATTCATCTAATTTGCAAGTTCCTTCCTTCTTCTTAGGGATTGGGAAAGATGTTCTTTTGCTTATTTGAGTTTAGCTATGGCCATTTCCAGATTTAGCTTTTCATTTTCAATCACCTTGTTCAATTTGAATACCTCCATTGTCCTGGATCTTTGCTCAAGCTAGTTAAGCTTTATCTTGAGAACCAATGCTGCTCTGATACCAATTGTTGGAAATATTCAAGAATTAACCGAGTTACTGAGAGGGGAGGGGTGAATCAGTAACTCCAAATTTTCTTTCAATTACAGATGTATTAACATGTAGTTTGCTTTAACCTTTGCATACAGAAAGCATGAAACTTAAAAAGCATTCACAATAATGACACATAGATTTGGTTATCCAGAAACCTTCCAAAAAGAAAGTAAAACTGGGGTGGGGATGAAACCCACAAAGCTTTAATACTGCAGAATAAAGTTGGCCGGTTAAGGCTTACAATTTGATCACTTCTGATGATCTGCCCTGTTAGGAGCAATAAGGATTGCTAAATCCACCCTGTTAAAAGATTTACAAACATACAATGAAGTATGCACTCGGTAAAGAGATTTTACAAAAGACTGTTAAGTCTACCCGGTTAAAGGATTTAGTACTGATTCACCTGTTAGGATGAAACAGTAGATCTCTTGCTTTGCAACTGGATTGCTGATTGAGATTCGCTGATGTACTGATCACCTTCTGTGATGAATTTGTCTTTGCTGTTCCTTATACTGCTGAAGCCCTTTGTAATTCACTTATCTCTGTCTTTCTTTTTTTTTCACATATATGCTTCTTACATGCATCTTGACATTTTTACAACATTGTTTATATACAGGTCTTAAACAATTAATTACAATTACAATTACAAAGTCGGCTTGACAAATAAACATAAGTGCTACTAAGTCGGCCCAAGTATGGTTACACGGTTCTTGCAAACTAACTCGGTGACTTTCTGATACTCGGCGTCCACTGCATTACTCAGCATTGTCATGCACTCGGTAGAAGTGAAGGCACGGTTCATACTGACCACTCGGTAGGTTTTGAACTCGGTAAATACTGGTGACTCGGTAGACATGATGTTACTCGGTTTACACTGTCCTGCTTGGTTTGTACTAACTTGCTCAGTTTGCACTGTCTGCTCGGTTTGTACTGTCTGCTCGATTTGCACTGTCTGCTCGATTTGCATTGTCTGCTCGGTTTGCACTGTCTGCTCGGTTTGCACTGAGAATACAAATAAGTGTTGTCACTAGTGGCAATTCTGCTTAATGCCAACAGTTACTGGTATGTATGCCCTTTTAATATCAACACTCAGTTTCTTATTTTATATTTCCAAAGGTTCATTGCATTACATGATCTGTCTTAAGTTTCCAATTCATTCTATTTGTGAAGTCTTATCATGCTCGTATTTCAATGCCAAAAGCATAACTTGGGTATTTCATGCTTGTACTATGATATTTCCATATCAAGTAGAGCCTCATATTCATAATTTCAAGGTTATATCGACATATCAGACACAACACTATATAACATCATTGCTATCATCAGAGGGAGGTTCATTGTATAGCTTATATTGATACTTCAAGAAGAGCAGAGATCTCTACGAATATCTGCAAATTGGAATATCTTAACTTTGCATAATTCCTAAAGTCATCAAATACAACAATGATTTAATATCATATCCACATTATTATTTGTATATTATACATATTAATCCAGATAATCTTAACATTACCTATATATAGACCTAATCACCTTGCATATATCCAATTGTCAAATTAGAGATAGCAATGATATTGTCATATATATCTTATCAATTGGATAAGCTTAACATTTATAAGTGGTATCATAGATCATAATTCATAGTGTTAATTGAGACTTGGAGTGATGCAAAGCTTGACAACCGAGGTGAATAAGCCCAATCAGACTTAATAATCTGAAATTTCATTCATCATAGGTTTCATTGTGCCAGCCGATTGTATGGTTGCTGAAAGAGATTTATAATCTTGTGATATAACAATGATGAGAACATCAACAACATCAATACTCTCCTTGGTAATCACTAAACAAACTTACCAACATTTGCTGACTGTTGTAGATATTATGGCTCCTTCACGGACTGAGGTTGGTCTCTTCATCAGGTGGGTCTACCACCCTTTTAGTTAAGGGCTAAAGAGACTAATTTATTGTTATAACTTGCTCGTTGTGGGTCTACTACCCTTTTAGTCAAGGGCTAGAGAGACTAATTTATTGTTATAAATTGCTAAAGAGACTGATTTATTGTTATAAATTGCTCATATATATGTTTGTCCTTTGAAAGACTGTCCTGCATTCAATTTTACTATGTATAAGGTTGTCATGTGTGCTTTAGAAAAGTTTCATCAACATTTTACTCTCTTTCTCTTTTAATTTGTCAAGACGGGCCTGTACATCTCTATCCTATTCATGGACTCCTTTTATTCATCATGGCTGGCCCATTAACTTGTATCATAATAGAATGTGTTAGCATTAAGACTGCTACTTTGAGATTTTTGTGATGTGGTCTTAAGGACTATGTACTGATTACTTGTTTACTGCCCCTTATTATTCCCTGTTATCACTAGACCCATGCTCTTGTTGGTCATTACTCTCATTGCTTTCTTTATCATTCTTAGCTTAGACAGGGCTACTGAGTCAACCTCAAGTAAGGAGGCTTGAGAGAACATGTCTTATAAGGAAAAATGGCAAGATCTCATTGTTATCATTGTCATGCAGAAGCTCTCTTTCTATTTTTCTAGTCTTCATGGACAGTACTATGAACTGTCATCATCAATACTCTTGCACCTGCATCATGGAGGAAATAGAGAAATCAGTTAGAAACCCATCAATAATATATATATATTTTAACCAAAAATGATTATTGGTCACTTTTTCAACATTTTAATAATAGTTATTTTGACGAGAATGCTATGTGTTCGACGTCGATTCCAACCACATGTCATCGCAAGAGAGATGAACTATGTTTCATGTTTTGACGAGAATGCTATGTGTTTGACGTCAATTTCGACAACATTATGGACCCTGATTGGTCGCAATTTCGACGAACGTTGGTCACATAGATAAAAGGTTTGATCTACAATTCTTCCAGGTAATTTGGTCGGTAATTCAACCACTAAGGAGGTCAAAATTTTGACAACTATTTTTCTTGTCGTATAATCGACGACAAAAAGTTCGACAATAGTTTTGGTTGTCTGTTCGACCAATGGGTATCAAAAATTTGACTAATCCTCGTCGAAAAATAGGGTAAATTTTACTAGTGATTGTATCCATTTTTGAGTTTTTGATGTTAACTAGTGATTAAATGAACTGTTCTACACCAATGAAAATAATTCTTTTTATATTTCATTATAAGTTTTTTCATTTGTAAAATATAGATGCAAATTATTTAACTTTATAATATCTAGAAATTAATTTTTGATCATCTCATTGGATGAATGCATTTGAAGTCTTATTACACGAGTGAACCAATTAAAATTTACCACGTTTGTTATTTATTGTCCTTCCACTTATTTCATTTAATTTTCTTGTCATTTTCTAACTATTCTGTAAAATGGGAAAGTTTTGTTGAATATTCTACATAATTACATTTTATAAGAAAAATATTTTATTTTAAAAAATGATTAAAGTATCATTTCCTAACAAATTTATTAAATATAAATAAAGGAACTTTTATCTTATATTTTATAAAATAATAATTATTTAATATGGATAAATTTTTGTTATTACTTTTCTCACTTTTTATAGAATATATTGAAGGAAACTCCCTTTCTCTTTGAAACAAAAAATTAATTTTTATTTATTTCAAATACAATTGGTTGAATTGGTTTAGTGTATAGGACCCCTTTTAGAAAGCTTCCTTTGTATTTGCATTTTTTTCAACAATAATTATGAATTTTACAATTATATATTGTATTAATATTATACAAATATACTTTATGATAATATACTTTGAATAATTTTTCAATTTATTAAATTTACAATTTTTAATATTTATAAATTAAACTAAAAAATTAACCAAACTTTAACATAGTTAAAAATTAGAATTAAAAATAAAATTTAATTATTAAATAATTATTATTATATTTTACACAACTATATTTTGCACAAAACTAAATATTGTTAATAAAAAATAATAATGACAAAATAGTTAATAGGAATATAAATAATTTATTTAACAATGTTAAAATAGAAATAAAAAAGTTAAAAGTTTAAATGGTCCCACATGGCCCAACTACTTAAGTGTTGTTGAGCCCGACTATCTTACGATTACAACTCGTGGCAGATCCATGCGTGTTAAATAACTATTAAGCTCACTTATACTTCATTTGTTATCAGGAGCTCTATTACTACATTCATTTCTATTTTTTTTCTAATTTCTAAAAATCAAACTGAAAGTTTCTTGATTGGGCTTGATTTTTTTTTAAAAACATTTTGGATGATTAGAATAGAGAACTAAGAAAATTAAAAATAAAGGAACCATAAGTAAAGAAAAAGACAAAATAAAAGAATTATGAAAAAAGAAGTAAAGAAAAAGATAAGAAATATATATATATATATATATATATATATATATAATGCATTAATTCCTATAAAATTGTGAAAAATCATATAAAATATATAATATTACAATATACCACATATTATAATAATGTAATTTTATTGATCATATATAAATTAAAAATATATTAATAAAATAAAATTAAGATTAAGAATCAATATGATTCTACATTACAATTTCTTAATTATTAAAAAGGTTATTACTTCTACTATAACTTTAAAAAATATAATAATTAAAAAATCAATACACTATTACTTCTCCTTTATTTCTACAATTTAACTAATAAAGGCAAGTACTTAGCCACTACATGGCACTTGTTAATTGATTATTATCAATCTAGAACTATTTCACTTTTTATTCAAAATAATTATCCTTCTTTGATATAGTAAGTAATAAAATTTTGTTAGTTTTGTTTACTTCTAAGTTAGTGTATTTAAGTTTTAATGAATCTAGATAAGGGATAACTTTAAAAATAGGTAAAGTTTACTAAACCAAAGAAACATATAATTTAATGTTATTTAAAAAATAATATATAATTTTTAATTTTTAGTTGAGAAAGATGAAAAATAATTTTTATATTTCTAAATTCTAAATTGAAAAATAAAATGTTTCTAAATTCAAAAAATTAAACTTACATACATACACAAATATTAAATAATAATATAAATAAAAAATTTAATTTAAAAAATAAATAGGATACTTTATTAAATGCCATTTATAGATGTTCTGTTCTCTTCACTGGTTGCAAGAAATATTTAAGTCAAAAGGAGAGTTTTCAAACATAAAGTTTTTAATTACATTTATATCGAATTTGATGTTTATTGATAAGACATGAAAATATAAATTTATACTCATTAAAATTTAATCTATATAAACAAGATAAAACCTATTATAGATTTGCACATTTTACACTTGTAAAAATCTATTGTCCTAAATCCATCTTATCATTTCGTATCCTCACCCTCCTTACATTTTTCTTCATTAACATGAAAGCTTAATTCTCAATCTTTTTTATTTTATGAATATTAAGATCTTTTGAAATGTGATATCTCTCAACATATATTACGTAGTTTTTTTAATTAAAAAATAGGTATGCTAGTTCTTAAGCCAATAAGAACATAAACTATGATTGTCTTATAAAGATCTAATAACACAAAAAAGAGTACAGACACACAGATTTTAATGATAGCTACAATTGCAAGTCATAATCTTTCACGACTTAGGTATCCCCTAAGTGATAATACTAATAAATCAATATCATTAAATAGTTTATATTCATATTTTATTGTTATACTCCCTTCACCTATATGGACCGAACTCTCTTAGATCCTTGTCTTTTAAACCATCTCAATAGAATAGAAACTCTCAAAGTAAAATAATCTATCCAAGAATCAATCAACATTAGAAAACACAGAAATCAAGGAGGCTAAGCTAAAGGAACAAATAAAAGAGGCAAAATTGTGGTCGCAAACAATGAAAGGATCATCGGAGTGTTAAAGAGAACTCATATAGAAGCATATTAGAGTGCAAATAGGAGAAGAAAAATGTCAAAATGATAAGGAAATGAATATAATAATAAAAGGATTGAAGGAACACGAAGAAGGTGAGCCTACCAATAAGTAAATAAAAGACTTTCTAGCAGACAAGTTGGAATGGGTAGGGCACATTCACCAAGCAAAAAAGGATTGGGAGAGTGTTGCAAGATGAAATATATAAGAATGTGAGGGTAACATTGACAAACTTATAGAGCAAGAATGAAATTATGAGGAACAAAATATTTCTCAAAGGTACACAACTCTACATAGATAGAGATTTAACCCCACTATAGCTAGAAGAGAGAAGACAAGAATGTGGAAAGGTGGCAGTAGCAAGAAATGAGGGTAATGAAGCATAGATGTACAGAGGGAAAGCCTAGTTCAATAATAAGACAACACATGGTAAATAGGAAGGTGAATCCTTCTAGGCATGCCTCTCAATGCCGAGCTAGAATTGTAGAGGTTACCCTTGGGGGAGAGGTCTCAATTTAGGGATTATATCAAAGGGGAAGGACATAATTTTCCTTGTTAAAACACATGATCATGAAGGTGGCAAGGTTTCAAAATTTGAAGGATACATGAAGATATTAAGTATGGAATGAGATAACTGAAAATGGAAAAGGTCATGGAGGGGTAACAATCCTAATAAGAGAATCTTAGAAAAATTCATACAAGTTAAAAAAAGAAGCCCCAAACAAGCAGTACATATGAATGAAAATAGTGGTTAAAGAGATCATAATTTATCTTGCAACATGTTATTTTTTCCCTCATGGATCGAAATCCTACAAGAAGAGCAAACTAGATAAAGAGAATCCTTATGCAACCCTAGAAAGGATATATTTGTTTATAGCCACACAAGAGAAATCATATTAATTGAAGACTTTAATGCTAGAACAAAAAATAACTAAGCTCTTTACCTTAGTACCAAAGAGGGAATAGGTGACAACCCTTTATGGTTGGAAGAAGATAATCAAAGCTAAGAAAGAGTATCTCAAGATGAAAAATGAGCTATCATGTAGTATGGGGTAAATTGTTAGGATTTTGTAGCCTATATAATTTGATTATATGTAATCGATTAAAATCTTGACCAAGCTCAAGGAACATTATTCGCCAAACCTACAATTGTTAAAATGTGGTGGATTATGTTATAAACTCAAATAAATCGATGATAAGCCTAATAAGTTTAGAGGTGACAGACTACCCCATGGAAATAAAATTAGACCGCAATCCAATACATGTAAAGATAAATATAGAAAACGATAATCAACATCAAGAGAAAATGCAACAAAATGAAAAGAAAGAATCTAATTAAGGCATAATCCTTTTGGCACATGAAAACTAAGAAACTTTTTGAACAATGCTACCAAAAAAGCCATAGAAGGTGGGAACCAATGAGAGTGCATTTTCAAACAATAAAACAATAGGCAGCATCAAGTTAGGACCTCAGTAATTCTAAAGGCTCTTATCTCATGTAGAAGATCTAGGCCTAAAAAAGGCAACAAAAATAACTTTCCATCTAACTTGTGGTATGATGAAGAATGTAAGGCAACACAGAAAAAGGAGAAAAATATGGGGGAATAATAGGAAATACATAAATAGTGTCGAAAGTTAAAAAGAGATAAGTATATGCAAACTAGAAGGAAATAATTGATTTCACTTGGGAGACACAACCAATAGGCTTTCAGAAGGAATTACAACAAAAATACAAAGATAAAGAGAATAATATCTCATATCCTCAATGGATAGAGTGTGAAAAACAACTATATGATAGAGGGAAAGATAAAGACATCCTCCCGCCCCCAATAATCACCTCAAGAGTTAAACTCTTCTCTTCAAAAAAAGAAGGAATTATAAAGCCTGTGATAGGAAAGGCTCATAAAATAGATGGTCTACAAGTAGCCTAATTAAAATGGGGCTTGTAATCCATCACACCTCATATCAAAAGAAATTTTAATGGAGTCATTCATAATGGGTTTCTAATAAATCAGACCACTAGTGTTGTCATCCCCTTACACAAAAGTGACAACATCAACAACCCCTCAAATTATTATACTATAATGATCAATCCTCTTTTTGGTAAACTTTTTGAGAGTATGATAGAAAAGAAAATCAATAGTTGGGCTAAAAAGGAAGGAAAGAGGGCCAAAGGGCAAGTGGGCTTTAGGCCAAAACATTCTACAACTGACCACTGCATCACACTTAGGCACTTGATTGAGAAAGTTTTGGATACACAAGGGGGAGAGATTTATGTTGCTTTATTGACTTCAAGAAAGCCTTTGACATGATACCAAGAAGCAGGGTTATTAGAATGTTTTGAAAGTGATATTGGGGTCAAGAAGGGTTTTCCTTTGTCCCCTACTTCATTAAGGGTGTACATTGAAAAATTAGAGGAATTTATAGACAAGTTTGGTGGTGATGGGGTCTATTTGACCAACTATGTAATAAAGTTTCTCCTCTATGTGGATGACCTCATTTTAATGGAAAAAAAAAACACAGGATTTGAAGGAACACTTGAAATCTCAATAATTATTTTTTCATGAAGTGAGGATGCAAGTGAACACCAACAAAACTAAGGTCACAATCTTTACCTTGAAGAGAAATAATATTAATAGAGAATACATCTTTGAAGATAGCCCTTTACAAGTGGTCAATGAATATAAATACTTAGGTCTTGCTTTTCACAAGAAACTTAGTTGGGAAACATGTAGATAAAAAAGGCAACAAGGAGGATGAAAAGAATTACAATCACTACAAAATAGATGTAGAAGTGTCGAGCTATAGGACTAGAGATTTAGGAAACCTCTTTTTGGGCTTCTAGTGGTGTCTAATGTGCTATATGGTTGTGAGGCATGGGGAAGTAGCACTTTGGAAAGTAAATGGAAATAGATATAAAAATTGCAAAAGTATTTAATTACAAGTAGGCTTAAGATTAAATCATCTATTCTATATGAGATTGTCTTGGCAAAGGCTAGGGATTTTCCTATTTAAATAACAACTATGTGTTGATTTCTAAGCTATCTAAGAAGATTAGAGAACGTGAAGCTACATCGCTAGATAAAAATAGTAGCAAAAGACAAATTAGACAGACGAAAGAGAAAATGGATGAAACAAAACAACAAATGGTTGTATACGAGGGATATTTAAATGAGTGACCAAGCATCAACATGGAAACAAAGAAGTATGTTCAAGGAAAATTAAAGGAAAGCATGTGGATTGGGCATCTTGGGAGGAAAAAAGAGTTCCACATCAAACATTTTAATCCCACACACGATTATACTAATAAAAACTACATAGGAATGGAAATAAAATGGAAAGCAAAAATGTTAATTGCCTAGATAAGAACTAGTTCTCACCAACTTAGATGTAAAACTAGAAGAGGAACGATACCTAAAGAAGAGTGGGCAGGCCAAAGATGTTGTTACTGTATTCAAGAAGTAGTGGAGATAGAATGACATTACATCATAAAGTGCTCAACGTACAAGGATATTAAGGTGAATTACATTGATACACTAAAAGTGAACACCTTGAGTAAATTATTTGAAGAAGAAAATATTATAAGGGTTGTAGATTTCATAAACAAAATACGCAATAGAAGATCCAAGATGCAAAAGGAAAAAAAATTAGTTGGTGAGAACCTTTTGTTTTAGGCTTCACTTACTTGTTTTATTTGTTGGCTATATGTGGGTCCCATGGGTTTTTTGGCCTCACATACATTATTAAAATGTTTTATTCATTCATTCAATTGACTCTTCAAAAGTCTAAGAATAAGAAACATGCACTTGGTGACAAGCACATATAAGAACAAAATAAGGCTTCTACACATGCACCAATATAAACAATAGAAAAAAGTTATCGAGAAACAACTATTATTAAGACATTATTTTATCCTAATCAAAGAGGGAAATTCAATGAAAAAATAAGGCTTCAAATAAAATATACCATGTAAAGGAGATTTGAGTGATACCTCTAAGCAATAAGCTCTAATCTATCTTGGGTATACTTGCATGTATACATGCATAAAAGAGAGTGGGTTGGTGAAATAGATTCAAGCAATTTACGCACAAGCTATAAACCTATGAAAAATGCATGCATACAAATACAAGAGAACAACCAACTAAATAAAAGAAGAATAAGCATAGGACACATTCTCTGGGGAGGGGTTCTAATTTATATTATGCAAAAAGTAAAGTAAACATGAAAATATTCATTCCTATAACTTAGCTCACTACTACACCACCATGGTTGCCCTTAACAAGAATATGAGACATGGTAAATAATATACAACAACATTAATGGAATCTTTATCTTCATACCTATCATTTGAACCATAATGAGAAATTGGGTTCAAGATACTCACCTCAAGTTCAACCCATAAACTTGACATATAAACCATGGAGCTTGGAAATATGTGTGTATTCCTGCCTTGAGACCCCCATGCATTTGCTTATCTAATGGTAAAATATTTTTTGTTTGAGATATTTTTGCATTGATAGTCAAGTTGAAGCAATTATCCTCCTTTGTATTTTCCATCCACCTCTAATCCTGTGGGGTCTTAAGTCTTTTGATTACTAGAAATTTCTGAGTTGTCCCTATGTGTCAAAAAAATGAGTCACTCCATTTTGTGGCTATAAATATATGTCTTCCTATCTATATTATAAAGCTAGTGTGTTTAGCATAAGGAATAGGATCGCCACTCTGGTATGTTTAACTTAAGTTAGATATTGCAAACAAAGACATTTAATTTCATTAAAATGGAATTTAAAATACATTAATTTTTCTATGCCCTTAAATTATTAAAGAAAAATCTAAATCAATCTAAAAAATAATTATTTCAACTAAGGTAATATTTAAATTTTAAATTACATATAACAAATAGCATTTAATTTGGTTTTTCCATTTGACCAATCATAATGCATAATCAATCAACTAATTACAAGACATATTACACATCTCATCACAATAAAATTCAATATATATGACTATATATATGTGAGAGTGTGTGAGGGATTTCTATTTTACCAATTGTTGCTAGACAACTAGGTCATCTCCACCTCAACAATGTTCTCACCTTCAACTTGTTTCCTGCTCTCATTTACACTCAATTTATTGCTGATAGGATAATCCATAAAACCATAGCCATAATCAAAATATTTTCATTAAGAAATTCATCACCATTTAATCAAAATTCATGCATTCTTAGTAATCATTTCTAGTTACCATTCACACACACACATTTTTCAATGAATCCAAAAATTTGGACATGACATTCATTTTAATTTTTTAATGTATCCATCCTTCCTAGAGATTCTCTTTACCACCTTCCTTTTGTTGGTATTCCTCTCATTGAGTTTTTTGAGGAAGGTCTTTGTCTAGTCAATGTTCCTAATTTTCTTCTTCTAAATTCAATCCTAGCTCTAGGGCTTCAATTTCTTTCTCTATTTCTTCTTCCTAAATGTCATCTTCCAAGCCACCACATTAGGGTTTTCTTATCCATTTGAGGCTTTTTCTTACTCACCTTGTGTATTTGAAGGAACACTTGTATCTTTCACCTATGATCAGGATTGTTGGACTGTAGAGCCTATCATGTTCACATCCCGCCATGTGTTTATTATTTTGATCTAAGCAGCCTCTTAGATGGTATTGTGTGATGTATTCAATTACTGATATATTCTTTTGCCCATATGATGTCATTGCTGATGTGAGTAGTTGATTATTCAGGTGGTTCAGTAGTGATCATATATGCATGATGTGTATTCCATTAGGTGTCATGATGTTATATGATGATGTCTAGATGCATCCATATCTTTGTGATAATGTTTTGATATTGAAACTAAAAGTGTTCTTCTATTTCTATGGTCTGGTGTACCATCTCTTGCACTATGCTAATGGACTCATTGGTTTATATGTGCATTATATTTATGGGATTAATCATATTGTTTCAGTTGGAGATTGATAATATCACCATCATATGATGTGATGACCATTTTTATGTTATATGACCCGTGTATGTGTTTTATTGATATGTATATACATCATTTGATTGTAGTATGGCAATATTTGACTATTTTGGCATGCATGATTTTGATGTCTGATATGATGAATCTCCAAATTGCATTTTGGTCTTTTCCCTTACATTTGTGCCCATATCATTCAATGTAACTGGTTTATGAGCTTGGGTGTAATTGTTGGAGCCAACAATTTTTTGAGGGATATTTTGAATGGAAAGCTTTGTAATTATTTATTCGTTGATTAAATTTTATGAATGCAATAGTTTCATATTTTTATTTTGAGTTTAAGTCATTTGGGAATTTCATAAAAGTGGATTTTTATTTTCATTTGCATAACTTGGTTTTATAGTAATTTGGAGAGTTTTCACAAAATAAAAAACTCCATAGAAATTTGAATCTTGCCTAGACGGTCCCTAGTGTGAACTATTAAGGGATCCAAGGTACATTGTGAGGCTCATGAATGTCCATTGAGATCTCTAGTGGTATCATGTAATGTGGTTGTTACATTCTGGCCATGGAACCCTTAAGAATGTATTGTCTTTTTGTATTGATTGTTTCGATGATGTTTATATTAGTAGAGAAAATGCTTGTTTATGACCATTAATATTTAATGTTGCATTACATATCATGTTAGTGCACTCATGTTATTATTGTTACATGTTTTTTTTAAATATTGTACATGTAATGTACCTTGTTCTTTGAGGGTTCTTTGGCAAGGCATGCCAACTCTGAAGGAGTTGCATTCTCATCTTGTGAAGAAGGGGGAACACCATTTTCCTCTTCTAGGGGACCTCCTATTCTTGGCTTCATCTTCCCGTGTAATTGAATTTCTTCTACTTCCTCTTTGTACTATAAGGATTCAATAAACAATCTTTTGGGACCTATTTTGAACCTCCTATAAGTTCTAGGTTCCTTGAGTGAATCGTTACGCTTTCCCTTTTCTTTGGGTAGCTCAACTTCCTTTTGAATAGTAATAGTAGTAGCAGGTGTTGCAATGGTTGTAGTAGATTATTTCTTACTTGTGGAAACATCCTTTGAATATTTTTCACCTTTAGAAACTCTCATGTAACATTTATTGGGATCCTCATGGTAGTAGCCCTTGCATGACCAATTGGCTTTACAACTATTGATGGCGTTATAGAAAAAGATGGATTCATATTCTTTGAAGTTACTTTTTTTTGTTGAGGATCTTGGAAACCTACATGTGGCACAACATCCATATGGTATGGATTCTCAAGCTACTCCTTGGTCCTTTAGACCATAGAAGTATTTTACCTATCATTTATGTTCACCACCTCCTCAATAGAGGGACCTATGCTGAATATAGGAGTAATAAAAAATAGTTTTTGAGCCATAAGAGGAGTGTAACATCTTATTGTAATCTTGGAGACCTTTTGAAATCATGATGCTTGTAACTTTATTAGCTGAACCAAGATTTAATTTGCAATAATCTCTCACTCTAACCTCATAATCATCAACATAGTTTCCTAATGATCTTCTACTTTTGGCTTAAATGCTTGAAATAAGCCCCAATGATTGGGCTGATTTTGTTAATTGGGTCGAATCTATCTTAGGTCATCGAGAAAGTATTAATAAAGAAAGTTAAAATATTTGGCTCTACTCCCTTTGCATTCTTCATATTCAAGCAAGCATGTGCATCTAACTTGATGGAGAATCTAAGGAAACACTTATGTTTTGTAAAAATTAACTTGTGTGCTTCACTAACTTGCTTGCACAACTCCAAAAAAATTACCTTATCACAAGGATATCTTGGCAATTTCTAGTGATTTGTTGCTTCTTGCTACTCTTATATATGTAGAGGTTTTTAAATGAGTTAAGTAGTTGTCAAATGTTTATATTTCTTCTGCTACATCAACTAATAGTCTCTTTGCAAAGCCATTTTCTAATGTCCTAATAATGACAAATGTAATTTAAGCATCATTAACTACCCTATAATTTGGCTTGTTCCTCTCAAGAATTAGTTAAGATAACGCTTGGATCTCTCAATAATCCTCTCCTTATTGTTTGGATTAAGGTGTCTCAAACTTTGAGTCCTCACATTAGTAATTAATATCATTAATTATTTGGTACATATTGATTTATCCTACTTTTAGGAGGTTGAAATCAAGAGATTAAAAAAATATTTTGACTACCTTCTATGAAGACTTGGGAGTCAAGTTTTGTGAACAAAAAGAATAAAGCAATTTTTTGGTTGATTTTTCTTGAAGGATAAGCTAAGGAAGGATTTTCTTTCTTTGGAGATTTATGTACAAGAAATAAGATGTCTTTTTATTGAGATAAAGTTGGAGCCATTGTTGAAGTGTTTTCTTTATCTTTATTGCATTGTTAAAGATGGAGATTGATTTCTTTGGTGTTTAGCTTATAGAGCTTAAAAATATGAGCATTGTAAGCTTTATAAATACAAGTATTGCTAGAGGAGCTATATGAGCAAAAGAGTTCTTTTTCTACAAGGGTTGTGCTACTAGATTTTATCTAGAATGGAGCAACATGTAAATCTCTTTGTAAAGGCTTAGAGTTTGAAGATTGTGATGTAACAATATTTTATTGTTGAATAATATAACGTCTCTTTAGTTTTGGAGTGTGGGTTTTTTTTAATAGGTAAATAGTTTATTTTTTTAGTATATATAAAAAGTTTTACATCATAATGCAGGAACTAAAAATACTAATAAAAAATTAATGTCTGCACCCCCTAAACTAGAGTACTCCTATGGCTACCCACGGTTTACATATTGTCTATCAACATCCATACACCTCAAAAAATGACTCGGGCCAACTTACACAATTGGGCACATCCACCCATACCAAACGTCAAACAATAGGGAAGATAAAAAAAATCAAAGCAATGTCAACAATCAAAGAAAATCGTAGGTGCCGCCCTCTATGCCTGGTTTCTGGTATCATCTTCATTGCCTCTTCTCTACCAACTATGAGTTTTCAACCTTCCACAACCACCACCCCTTAGTGCAACTTGTCCACACCCTCTACAACCTCTCCACGACCCAATTCTCCTTTGGCATGGCCCCATGAACTATTCCACCTGTGGCAACCTCCAATAATCTGTAACTTAGTGTGTGAGGGTTGTTCTATCAAAGTTCTCCATGTCCAATCTAGATGCAATCACTTATTACCAATCCTTTTTATATTGACACATGGCTCACCACATATCCTTGGCCTCCATTTTTTTGGTAACCTAATTTTGAGTTGTGTGGTAGAATAGAAATGGGTGAATATGGATGAGGTACCTAGGAACATGAATCCAAATTCCCCTTTGGGTATGAAAACCTATCCCTGGTTCAACAACACAGAGGAAGAATTCAAGGTTTTGCCTCCATTCTTCCCGAACACAGCTCATCACCACTCTGTGAACTATCATAATGTTGCTAAATTCAAGTCCCCAAGCACAAAACAATAAGGAAATATTGATTTTGATCCTCCATTTATATTATTCTTGCAAAAAATCATTGCCAAGAAACCCTCGTACCATCGTGAGGAAGAAGGGATCATCTGTGGTGAACACAATTTTGAGCCTCTCCTTTGAGACTTCCCCCCCAAAATTCCATTTGTTTCTTGGTGGCATTGAGATTGAATCTGGACTCCATTCTCTTCCCACACTACAAGTTTCACTGAATTCCAATGCACATAAGAAACATAAAAAAATGAACTAGTTCATTGCTTTATGGTGAAGCCAAAGCTCAATTAATATGTCTATTTACTTCATCATCCTTTCCATCACCTCAAAAAACTCACCACTTGCTAGAGAAATAAATTGTGTACCATTCACACAAGTCACCACCCTTGCCAATCTTTCGAAATCAAAACTTGCAATAATTATTTCCAACCAAGTCACATTTGCAGGTTCCCACAACATCATTATCCATCAAACTGTTGAGGTGGCATTTGAGTTTCCAATTTGAAGAGTACGTCAACAACCCTGTTGCCTTCACAGTAAATATAGGAAATTTTGAAATTGGCAAATTCAACCAACTTTCGCCTAATGATTGTAATGATCTTGTCAATCCTGCATACTTGAGATTTTCCTATCGCTATCACATTTACAATAATTTGGGAATCCCCTTCCAAGTGAATCTATTCCACCCCCAGACACCTGGCCATGTTCACCACCAATAATGCAGCCTTGGCCTCTTCTTCATTGTTGGTGCCTACTTCTAGCAGTTTGGATTGTGTTGCCAAGATGTTCCCTGCACTATCTCTTGCAACACAATTGGCTCTTGAAGGACCCAAACTCTCCTTCGACACACCATAAAAATCCACTTTCACCCACCCATCATTAGAGGGCTCCCATAAAACTCCATCCCTCTTTTTTGAAACCGAATCAACTCGAGAAAACCCATTAACGAGCGAAGCGTGGGGTTTTTTTACCCCAAAGGATATTCCCCACATAAATTGTGTGCTCTATCTTCTATATTATTCTTTCTATTTAGTGATTCTATATTGTTGGATCTTATTGTATGATGCTAAAATTACTTTTGTAAGCACTTTCATCAAAGGTTTTAATCGTGGGAAATAAACTATGTTTGATTCTGCTTTATGGAAAGTAGCATGTTTTTGTATCAACTTATTGTCATTTGTTTGTGAAGAAACAATAAGCACTGGATGCACATACTAATTTCAAATTATTTTTTTATGATGCCCATTTTCGCTTCAATTATCAACCATGTGCCAGAAAAAGGTAAACTAAGTATGAAGTCATATAAAAATTAGGGTTAGTTTGAACCCTTGAAATATTCTCATGTGTGCAATCACTTATCATAGTACCCAAATCTATGTGCTACTTTCTTGCAACAACTGTCTTGATGAATAAAAACATCCATGGTTGAAATTCCTTGGCATTTGGAAACCCTATGATTCTATTTAATACAGTGTCTTGATCCTTGGTATCCACGTGAAGCATGTTTCTATGAAATACCTTTAATAACTAAGTTAATACTTTCATTGGCCTATCCAACAAATGGTTATTGATGTAGTCCATTAGCTCCACAAACTACTCATTACTATTTTCTCCAATATCTACCCTCATCTTGACAAATACCAAATTCTCTTTCAACTAAATTGGGATTAATATCCCACACAACTCCTCCCAAGGGTTTATAAACCTTTCTCACATCACCAATGTAATTCATGGCACATGCCAACTCTAGGTTTGGGGGTTGAAGAGTCATTGAGAAAGTGATTGTTTGAACTAGTCCAAATTTGACTAGAGTTGTTGCCTAAGGAATCATGATATTTTGATATGTTAATGTGACCTATGTTTGTATATGTGATCCCCCTTTCAATAAACACAATCTCATAGGGAGGGAAGAAGCCTTTGAATTGGTATTTCATTGGTGTTTCTTTGGCAACCATCTCCTTTAACATTACATTTTCTACAAGATAAACAACTTAATTTAGGAGGACATATAATATCAACCAATATTAATTAATATCATCAACAAGATCTACTAAACACATCATAAAATGCTCCAAACTAAAACCAAGTTTCCATGCTTCATAAAATGCAAAACTAAGTTTAGGTCGAGATCATGGATTGAGCTTGAGTGTTCATTGGAAGCCTCTGAGAATTAGAACCATGAACCCTTGACAACCAAGGTTCAAAAGCATAATTGACTATGTGTTGAGGTTGAGGATTAATCTTACCTATATTACTTGTCTTATTCATTGGAACTTTGTGAACAATCTCACAATAGGTAAAGATAATCATGCCATTGTCTCTCTTAGGGGTAATATATCTATGATAAGGATTACCTATTCCCATCATGAAATGCATTTATATTCTCAACCCAGGGATGTAGACTTGAAATGGGACAACACAGTTTGTGCACTAAGTTCCTTTAGGAGTCATAACACCTATGTTGTAGGAAGATAAAATGCATGAAAGGAATCTATGCTATTGCTACAGGAAAGTAAACACACTCGACTATTTAATGGAAATGTGATAGAAAGCTTGTAGAATGAATCTAAGCCTGTCTAACAACTCAAAAC
This sequence comes from Chamaecyparis obtusa, assembly GCA_027943335.1. Taxonomy (NCBI): domain Eukaryota; kingdom Viridiplantae; phylum Streptophyta; class Pinopsida; order Cupressales; family Cupressaceae; genus Chamaecyparis; species Chamaecyparis obtusa. The sequence continues at coordinate 689,247 of BSBK01004018.1, forward strand.
ATTCACTATGTCTATCTTCTGCAAGTGTTGCACGAACATCCACAGTAGTAATGTTGCAGGAGTAAAATAGTAACTCTACTTGAAAGCAGGGAAAATGCAGGAAGCAAATCTAATCTATCTTAATTTGAACCACCTCCCAAGTGGGCCCCCTTGGTTGGCTTCTGCTAACTACTAACACATGAAATAATCCAAAATCACTCTTCCATTAATTCTTCTTAACTAGTTACATAGTAATTGAATAACTCATGAAGAACTGAGAAGAACAACTTCTACTATATTGAACACACCATTCTATCTCATTACCTAACTAAGTCAATCAAATCCCTTTATAAAGAGGACTGACGCTTATTGAAAACATAACATTAAAATCTGATTAAACCTCGCCAAATAAGGAGGTGGTAAAATAATCGTGACATATTACAATTATTGAAAATAACAAAATAATAATTCTGAGGAAATATAGCAAGACTTATTTCCTATATTCTTTGGAACAACAACTCCTTTCTAGGCACGACATATCCTTCGGAACCATGCTGAATTCTTTCGCCATGACTGGTCTTCTAACGCTCCTTCTTTAATGTGATTGCACCACTCTTCAAACTGCTCCTTGTTTACTTGAAAGGTTAGTAACATTCGATACACATATGCAAGTCAACATTTCAACCCCTACTCAAATGTTAGAACACAACTTAAAATAACTATATGAAGTATTGCATTATATTTATAATATTCAGCAAAACATGTCATTCAAGCTACCCATAGGCTCTTTGGCTTAAGTTGTACTTAGCATAAGTTCACATAGGTATAAGTTATAAATGTTTTGGAAATGTCTATCAGAACATAAAGAGTATCAACAAAGTATGAAGATTATAATAAAATTGAGACATTAATTTGTCTCATCATCTGCCCCCTACTAATAGAATGCTTGTCCTCAAGCATTGTATTTCCTCGCTATGGTTCAGAAATCACCGACAATCATCTTCCCCTTCTTTCCACTCCTGAAAGTGTAGTAAAATCCTCTTGTTCTTTCCAAGTAATCTCCTTGGTGCTCCTCAACCAACTAATCCAATCTAGTAGCATTGTTTTCGTATAGGGGCCAGAGGAATGTAGGTGGTTGGAAGGATAAAGGCATCCATAATTCCCTTCTGACCTATCATCCCAACCACATATATTCAGTCACTCTATGCACAACTACTTCAAAGTTAATTGGGTTGTGTGGCTCTGCTTTCTTGAAAGCTTGTGGCAATCTGTTCCACCGATTTCTTACCCCTAAAAGAGCTCTTTGGGCAGTAAAATTGGGCAATGTTTGATAGTCTCTATAGACCTTATCTCTCAAAGCAAAGACTTTCTTCCTAATTTTAGGCTTCTATTTCCCATAGGTCAAATTGAGCCAATCCCTCAAAAGGACATCAGGCTTATGTGACTCAGCCCTTAATGGTAAGGGTTCAAATTTTTATAGATCCCTACAATTGTTCAGTTGTCTGTCATAGTTTGCTTCATTATGCATCCATGACATCAGAGCCCTTAAGTGAATATCCCCTATATAGTGTAGAGGGTTCCACTTTGTTTCACGTGGGATGATAAAGTTTTGCAAATATAGCTCACATAATAAATTCTGCTGCCATGGGGGAAGAGTTTGATATATTCCATAAAAATATTGGGTTGACTTGAACTTACAATCAATACCTTTCATTATCATCATAAGTTGAAATAAAAGAAATTGCTCTTTTAAACAAATAACATATACCTTGGGTGGCGGTCGACAAGCTATGACCTGATCGGCTAATATTAGGACCTTGTCCATTTGTTGTTTTTGTTTCTTTAGCTACTCCCTAAGAGATTCAATTTCCTCATCCTTATCAAATATCTCTTTTTGCATTTGATCTCTTTCCTGTCTCCACTAGGTCTTTTGAAAAACAAAATGATTGTATAGGTTAAAGAGTACAGTCTGAATTATTTGTCAAGGAAATTCTTGCATATGAGCTTTCTTTTTCTTTTCTTTGGCAGCTTGCTGAAAGTACTCAGTGAACCATGTGGATCTGTAGGGTATAATGGAGACATTGGAATATACAGGGTGTTGCAGAGGAGTAGGTTGAACATTCACATGAATGATGTCTTGTACTACATCTGGGCTTGGCTCAGGCATTCCTTGATCATCCTATGGCATGCTACTATTAGGTGCTTGCACATTTTGAGATTCTTCCATATTTTGAGGTTTCGCCCGCAAAGGGGAGTCATCAGGAATATTTTCAACACAGGGTTCTAGATTAGGTTTTGGTACTGAAACATTTGGATTTCCAAGGAAAGGTGAAGGCACTTGTCCTCGCATGTATAGACACTAAAAAATGGACACGTGCTTTTAAAAATCATTCAAATCGCAAAATCTTAACAAAATGTTATAATTCTCATAAAAAAGGATCAAATCAATTTTTAAATGGACATTTATTAAATCAAAATTGGCCAAAATCAATTAAATCAAAGGAAAAATCAAATAATGACATTAAATAATTAAATACAAGCTTAAAGGGGTGAAAAACACTATATAATTGATTTTAATCAATTAATTGTATAGTTTTAAATCAAAAAATCAAATTGAACCTATTCCCTTACATGGCTAATTTAATTAATTAATGGAATTTAATTAATCATAATATCTTTCAACAACAATTTGAGCAACCAATGAAAATTGAGAACAAAATCACATGGATCACTCCAAAATAGTTGAATCTCAATCATACATTTCAACTTTGAATCTCATCCACTCAATTTTGTCTTTTTGTCCAAACCTTTGAGACAACCATTTAAATTGTCCCCCCATTTAAAAACATTGGAAAGTTTTTTACTCAACCAAGGCTAAAGCATGATTAAATAACTCTACCCCCTACCCTTCGGATTTTACTATAAATAAGGATCATTTTGAGAGCAATAATCATCTTGGAAATTCATTTGCAAAGCATCATTACTATAGGCAATTTCATAGCAATTGATAGCAATTGAGAGCATTTGAATTATCTTTGTATCAATTTGATCATTTTGAGAGCTAGATTAAGCATTGCACTATCATATTTCTCATTATAGGTTTGTCACTAGTGGAGAATAAGCTGAGAGCTTCACTTACCAAACTTAGTTAGAGAACCATGGGATGTCATGGATGTTAATTTTAATTCTTAGCTTAAATTTGCATTGTATTTTTCTAGAATTGTACTTGATTATCCTAATTTCATGAAGGTGTTTAACTTACACACACAAATGGTGCCCACCATGGGGTTTTGAGCCTCATTTCTAACATTTTCATCAATTTTTGTGTGTTTTGTCTTCACTTTTCCATGAATTTTTGCAGAAAATAGGAGAAATGACGCTTATGCAGAATCTAGGGACGCATGTGGCTATTATGACGACACTTACTAGCAATTAACTGATGCTTGTAAGATAAAGTGTAACACCTGTGAGATAAATTGTTACGCCTAAGATTGTAAAGCAACACCTGAGAACTGAGAAATACTGTGTATTTGATGTCTTTAGTCACCTATGACGATCTTATGCAATTTTCAATACTATTAATGCATGTCATTTAAAGTATTACGCCTCCTGACCTTTAAATATCACTTGAGTCACTGGAAAGTGACACCGACTATTTTTAAAGTTATGCCTGCTAGTCTTTAAATAATGCGTATTAGCTGACTAATGACGCCTAAAATTTTTCATTTCAATTTGCTGTCAGATTATTGAATTTGGTTTTTTAACTCTTTGTCTGTATTTTTCCTGTAGATGAGAAAACATAGAAAGGTATGAAAGTCAGAAAGTAGAGTCACACAAGCAAGTAAAGAGGTAAGAATCCAAGTAAAACATGAAAAGGAGATCCATACCACTGTGAGTTTGGATAGCTTGAAATTTGAAGAAGATCTTTACAAAAATTACATTAAAGTGTTAGATGCATACAAGATGAAATTCCCAACTTTGAGTTAAAATTTTCTTGCATTAAATTGTTGAAATTTCTTGGAAAAATCTTGTCAAAAACACTTAAGTTTTCAATTTCACTTTGTTCCTTTTTATTTCCCTCATTTTGTATGTCTTTGTTGACTAACTTGTTGGAGGAGGGAGCGGGAACAATCGCCACTAGGTCAGTGAGCAAATAAAAAAAGCCAAAAATCTCATAAAAGTGCCTAGCCTTTGTTAGCTACAAAAGAGAGGTATTCATCAAATCAAGCTTGCATTTGCTTAAATTGTGGCTTTCATTGGATCTAGCTTAATATAAATAAGAAATTAACCAAACACTTCAATTATAAGAATCTCTTTGTCAAGAGATTGAAAAAGAGCAATTGTTGCTAAAGTGTTTGGAACAAAGAACAACAATAGGGATATGCTCTTCACTTTTTAAGTGAACCAAATTCCCAAACTTGTTGGACTAAGTTCAATTTCTTGCTTTTCCATACATGCTAGTTAAAATAGAGCAATAGAGGGCCTGCCTCCTGAGAATTTCCTTACGAGGACTGTGAGAGGGAATGACCCAAGTGGGAGACAATCACCTTAGCCGCAGTACTATCCAACCCACTATAAAAAAAAAAACACTCTTCCTTAATAGGGGAGTGACTAGGTTATGTGCAAGTTTCTTCACTTCCTCTAGTAGTCCTTTTGGATTGCACCAAATCGTGCTTTTGTGCGTGTGGGAAGCCTGCAAGTGGGAAAAAGAACTTGACATGATTTAGAATGGAATTATTCATTAAATCCTGATAAGTAGTAAACTACCTTATAGAGCCAAACATGTTAAAAGCCAAATTTTACTATAGGTAGATTGCGTGGAAGACTTTCTTGTTCAATACTTGTGAAAAATGACCTAGAACATACACTTTTAGTGTAGTTTTAGGGACATGGTGCAAATTTGATGTGTGTGTTGCGTTTGTACTTCATTTTCAAGCAAGAAAATTTCACAGAACTGATCTTACAATTTTTAAAATTTGAAATTTACAACCTGGTTTGTAAAGTGTCACCTACACAAAGGGAAAAACCACTTGTGCACAGTGAAGTTACGCCTATGATTTGTAAAAAGACACCTGGAAATACTAAAGTCATGCCTATGATTTGTAAAAAGACACCTGGAAATAATAAAGTCACACCTATGATTTGTAAAAAGACACCTAGAAATAATAAAGTCATGCCTGTAATAGTTTAAGTGACGCTTGGAAAAACTTAAATCATGCCTACCAATAGGCAAAAGCCGCCTGCTCATCTGCAGAGTGACACCTAAGAATATTCCAGTCACTACATACTAAAGTTAAAGGCACGCCTACACTTAGGAAAGTGACGCCCAAGATTTAAAAAAGTGAAAACAATGAGAATTTCCTGAGGGTTTCAAAAAAAATTGATTCCAGATTCAGATACCCTTTGGACTGTTTTATTTGTTCCAGAACCCTGCCTGGTCAAAAATCCTAGTTTTGAGCAATTTTGAAAATTTCACAAGGATTTGACCATAAGCAAGCAAGATCAAAGCCTATTTTCAAGTGGTTTATGTTCATGCCTACTTTTACTCGATCATATTATGTTAGGAAAACCTTACAAGAAGATGTGACTTACCTAAGGCAAGAGCTTCCTTTGCTGAGTGATACTTTTTTCACCCCAAGAGTACCACAAGAACCACCCGTTCAAGAAGCGGAAACCAACATGATGTACTCCGATAGCTTGGGTAATAACAACAATGGATTTATTGACCCAAATAATTAGGGTAATACCAATAATGGAGGAATAGACCCTAATAGTCAAGGGATTAACAACAATAATAATAATGGAGGCAATGGTGAACCAACCGCTAATGATGCAACTGATGAAAAAGTTAGTGAAGCTATACAAAGCCCGTACTTCTTAAAACTCATGGAGAAAGCATTGGAAAGAGACAAGGAAAAGTACTTTCTAGACCTAGCCCGAACAAGTCTTAAACTCCCTTGTGACTATGATGTTAATCAACTTAAACCACCAGAAGTTGAAGAGAGCGTGATCGATATCATGAATAAACAATTTAAGTTATTTCAAATGCAATTGGACACGATAAAGCAAAGTGGGGATCCAAAGCACTTTTCAATAGAGGCATTATGTCCATTTCCATTTGACAAGAGTCTAGTCATGGTACCATTCCCTATCAACGTAGTATTTCCTAAGTATGACAAATACGAAGGAACATCTGATCCTCAAGATTATCTATGGGAATTTTGTGCATTGAGCTTGGAATTCATGCATGATACAACTTATTTAATGAGATTATTTCCTATAAGTTTGGGAGGTATGACCATGGAATGGTTTTCAAAATTACCTTTCGGCATACGAACCTTTGAAGAGCTAGCTTCTAAATTTGTGACACACTATTCATACAATATCAAACACAAAGTCACAATAATCACTTTATGTAATATCAAGCAAAAAGAAGGAGAAGGATTCCTAATTTTCCTACAAACATGGAGGACGGTATTTGCTAGATATCCTCGGAGTGTACCAAAAAAAGAGAAGATGGATATCTTTATCAATAGCTTGAGCAATGAGATGAATTACCGGTTGAGAATGCAATGTCCTAAGAGCTTCCAAGATCTTATTGAAAATGGAGTGACCACGGAGGAGGTATTAGTTAAGAGTGGAGAGTTCCAACTTTACAAGGACAATAAGAATTACAATAACAATACCTCCAACAACAACCATAATAACCAAAATAAGAACTTTTCTAACAATTATAATCGGTTTGGGTTGAAGAACAACAATAAAGGAGTGGTTAATGATGGTGTTGTTGATTCTAATAATTTAAAAGTGACTCCCTTTTCTCTCACAAGAACACCTAATCAGGTGAACAATGCAAATTAGGCTCCCAAAGTGCCTTTCAACAACAATACCAATAGTGGCAACTCTGGGAACACTCAAGGAGGTAGCAAGTTTAAGCAATTCTTTGAACCAACTCCCAAGAGGACCTTCACACCTTTGGGTGAACCTCTCGAGAAAGCATTGGGGAATCTCATTTCTAATAAGATCATTAATTTACCTAGCATTCAACCCTATGAGCCACAAAACAAGCCCAACTGGTGGAGTGAGAATAGTCACTGCAAATATCATAGAATTAGAGGGCATAAGACAAATGATTGCTTACAGCTGAAGAACATGGTGCAAGACCTGATTGATAATGGTATAATCATTATTGAAGGGCCTCAAAGTAATGAAGATCACACAGTGTTTAAACAACCTTTTTATAACCATGAGAAAGGTGAACCATCCAATGGGAATAAGCAAAGTAGCAACAATATCAATTTTACGCCTCATTATGATAATGTTATCAATACATTATCCAAGGGTGAGCATGTTGTAAATAATATTGTGATTAAAGAACAACCCCAAAAGGAAACATCTAATGTTATCACTAGGGGGCAGGCTTCAAGGATTACCCTACAAGGGGTTGATCCTAAACCTATTGGCCCTCTACAATCCAGCATTTTGGCAAAACAAATTGCCACAACAACAAAACCATATACTTTGGTGGATCAACTACGAAAGACTCCAGCACAAATTTCTATCTTGGAGTTATTAAAACTATCTCCAAATCATAAGGAGATTTTGGAAAAAGTTTTAGTGGAAACTAATGTTCCTATCAACTTGGAAGAGGAGAAGTTTTAGAATATGGTAGGACATCTCATTGCATCCCATTGTGTTTCATTTTCAAACCATGATGACATGTCCATTACTCATCCCCAAAATCTGCCACTGCATATAGAAGTCTTGATTGAAAGACATAGGGTAAAGAGAGCTCTCATATATGGGGGAGTTGGTCTTAACATCTGCACTTTGAGCCTTGTCAAATCTCTAGGATTATCCGAGTCATGCATTGATCCTACTGAATAGTCTCACAATAGGTAGAGATAATCATGCCATTGTCTCTCTTAAGGGTAATATATCTATGCTATGGATTGCCTATCCCCATCATGAAATGCATTTAGATTGTCAACCCAGGGACATAGACTTGAAATGGGATAGCACAGTTTGTGCACTAAGTTCCTTTAGGAGTCATAACACCTATGTTGTAGGAAGATAAAATGCATGAAAGGAATCTATGCTATTGTTGTAGGAAAGTAAACACACTTGACTATTGAATGGAATTATTGCACAAAACTTATGAAATAAATCTAAGCCTGTGTAACAACTCAAAACATTCACTATACCCGTGTTTGCAAATGTTGCAGGAACAACCACAGTGGCAATGCTGCAAGAGTAAAATAGTAACTCTATTTGAAAATAGGAAAAGTATAGGAAGCAAATCTATTCTTACTTAATCTAATCCACCTCCCAAGTGGGCCCCCTTGGTTAGCTTCTGCTAACTACTCAACACAAGAAATAATCCAAAATCACTCTTCCATTAAATTCTTCTTAATTGGTTACATAACAACTAAATAAATCATGAAGAACAAAATAGAGCAACTTCCACTATACTGAATACATAATTCTATCTCTCTTCATTACCTACTAAATTAGTCAAAATCCCTTTATATCAAGATTGACGCTTATTGAAAACATAACAGAAAAGTCTCATTAAACCTCGCCAAATATGGAGGAGATAAAACAACCACGACATAATACAATTACTGCTGACAACAGAATAATAGTTCTGAGGAAATATAGCAGGACTAATTCCCTATATTCTCTGGAACAACAGCTCCTTCAAATCTTAGCATATCCATCAGAACCGTGCTAGATTCTCCCGCCATGGTTGGTCTTCTAACGCTCCTTCTTTAATGCAGATGCACCACTCTTCATACCAGTCCATGTTTACCTGAAAGGTTAGTAACATTCGGTACACATATGCAAGTCAACATTTTCAACTCCTACTTAATTGTTAGAACACAACTTGAAATAATTATATGAAGTACTGCATTATATTTATAATAGTCAGCAAAACATATCACTCAAGCTACCCATAGGTTTTGTGGCTTTAGTTGTACTTGGCATAGGTTCACATAAGTATAAGTCATAAAATGTTTGTTAGAGTATCAACAAAATGTAAAGATCATAAAAAAATTGAGGCAATAATTAGACTCATCATCTACTCCCTACTAACAGAATGCTTGTCCTCAACCATTGTATTTCCTTGCAATGGTCTTGAAATATCCAACGGTTGTCTTCCCCTTCTTTCCACTTCTGAAAGTGTAGTAGAACCCCCTTGTGCGTTCCAAGTAATTTTCTTGATGCTCCTCAACCAACTGATCCAATCTAGTAGCACTGATGTCATATAGGGGCCAAAAGAGTGTAGGTGGCTGGAAGGATAAAGGCATCCATAATTCCCTTCTGGGCTGTCATCCCAACTTCATGTAATTAGCCACTTTGTGGAAAACTGCTTCATAATTAGTTGGGCTATGTGGTTTTGCTTTTCTAAAAGCTTGTGGCAATCTGTTCTGCCTACTTCTGACTCCTGAAAGAGCTCTTTGGGCTATAAAATTGGGCAATGTTTGATAATCTTTGTAAACTTTATCCCTCAATGTAAATACTTTCTACCTGATTTCGGGCTTTGGTCTCCCATAAGTCAAATTGAGCAAATCCCTCAAAAGAACATCAAGCTTATGTGAATCAGCCCTCAATGGAAAAGGTTCAACTTTCTCCAGATCCCTGTAAGTGTTCAACTGTTTGTCATAGTTTGTCTCATTATGCATCCATGACATCAAGGCCCTTAAGTGAATGTCCCCTATATAGAGCAGAGGATTCCACTCTATTTCATGTGGGATAATAAAATTGTGCAAATAAAGCTCACATAATAGATTTTGTTGTCATGATGGTAGAGTCTTATACAAACCATAAAATTCTTGGGTCGACTTGAGTGTACAATCAATGTCCTTCATTGTCATCATAAGTTGGAACAAAAGAAATTGCTCCTTTAAGAAAATAGCATATACCCTAGGTGGTGGTCTACAATCTATCACCTGGTCAGCTAGTTTTAAGGCCTTGTCCATTTGCTCTTTCTGTTTCCTTAGCTGCTCTTTGAGAGATTCAATTTCCTCATCCTTCTCAAATATCTCCCTTTTCATTTGATTTCTTTCATGCTTCCACCATGTATTCTGAAAGATAAAATGGTTGTATAGATGAAAGAGGACAGATTGAATTGTTGATGAAGGGAACTCTTGAATTTGAGCCTTCTTTTTCTTCTCCTTAGTAGTCTGGTGGAAGAATTCAATGAACCACATTAATTGGTAAGGTATAATAGATACATTAGAATATACAAGATGCTAAGATGGAGTAGATTGAACATTCACAAGAATGCTTTCTTGCATTACATTAGGGCTCGATTCAAGCATTCTTTGATCATTATGTGGCATGCTACTGCTAGGTTCTTGCTCATTAGGAGGCTTCTCCATATGATGGGGTTCTACCTGCATAGGGGAGTCATCAGGAATATATTTAATAGCAAGCTTTTTAGTAGGTTTTGGTGCTGGAACATCGGGGTGTTGAGGAGAAGGTGGAGACACCTGTCCTCTCATGCGAGGGCTTCTACGCATAGTTGCCTCTTCAACCACTGCAATTTTAGGTTGGCGAGACCTTTTTGGTTTATGTGTTGCAGGAGTAGATGCTGCATGAGTAGTTACTGTAGGACTTGACCATTTTATTTTATTAATTTGAATTGCAGGGTTTGAAATTTCTCCTTCAAAGTTAGGGATTTATTTTCTAACTTTCTGCTTTCCTTTTCTTGAGGAAGAAGTGGGTACATTACTCTCCGGAGTAGGTTCAGGAAGTTGGTTTTCTGGCAGTAATTCGAGTTCTTTTTCTGTCATAGCCACTTCTTTAGTAGGGCCAAAAGATTCTACTGCATCTTCTAGAGGTTGGGCCACATGATTTACTTGGGGTTACAAAGTTTTGGATTGGACAAATTTTGCCCATGACATGGGGGAAACATCCCTAAGAGATTTTTCAATCAAAAGCTTGATAAGGGCATGGTGACTAATGGAGTTTCCATTTCCATTTTGATTTTCCTTGGCACTGATACTTAGCATATTATAAAGAAAATTGGGAATATTAACCTGAAGATTATGCCTAATACAACTAAGTAGCTTAAAATGATGAGCATGCAGGTTTGAAAATCTTCCTTCACAAGTTAAATACCTGATGATGTGCATAGCTAGTTCTAGAAATGGCTGTGGAAGGGACAATCTGCTACACCCCTACTTAGTAATTTCAAGCGGAGGATCACCCAACTTGGAGAACTAAGCTCAAGATGACTTGGTGTCATGCTCATTTGGATAATGTTCTCCCACAACTAGTAACCCTGTAACTTCCACAATTCTCTCTTCAGTAGCAACAACTATCAATCCCCATACAATTTCTTGTCCTTCTTCAAATGTACCCATGAATTATGCAGCAACCTCCTCATTAAACTATGTCAGTTGAAGAAAATAGCCAAGCCAGCCGCATGCATTGAACCTGCGGACTTCCTCAACATCCACCAACAAAATACCATGAATGACTAGTTCATGTCTCTATAATTGTCCACCCATCTTAATAATGCCCAATCTCTAATTTTTCAGCTCTCCAACCCACTGCTAAGCTTTTAGTTTCTCTACAAATTCCCTCTTTTAAAATATAATTACGATTCTTGAAAATACCGATAGTTTCACTTGCATTACCTTTATTTTACTTGACATGAACTATAATAATGGCATTGATTTCAGAGGACATCAATACCTTAAGTGTGAGTTACCTCACAAATTAATTATGCTCCTTTTGAATTGATGTCAAGTTCAGGAAATTAGAATTTGAAAGTACGGGAAATGTGTGAAGGATTAAAAGAATTAATGGAACACAACCTAAGTACAACACTGATGTGATAGGGATATGACAAGGGTAGTTTAGGAATGGAACTTGGAAGTTAGTACACTTCCCCTACCCCCTACGAAAGTTGAACAAGTGTCCTCACTTGTTAAATTTAGCACGAGGTTGGGAAACTAGCTTAATGTGTATATTATACATTTAATGCAGTAGTAGATATAATTAATTAAACATGTGTGCTAAAACTAAGTAAGGAGTTAGAAAGTTATACCTGGTGATTAGTTACCATACATGAATGTGAGCTTATGAGAGTGTTGATTCCGGTGGCTGCAGAAGATTGCTGACGTGGCATTTTATTGAAAGCATTTGAAAATAGAAATTATGGGTGACATGGAATTTGAGTGGGCGGTAGAAATAGGAATGAGATGAGTTGGTGAGAAGAAAAGAGAAAAGTGAATGAAGAAGTATACCTCATTAAATGAAGTTTTATTATGAGTGCCAGCGAACCTCTATCATGGTGATGCTGCAGGAAGAAGGCTTTCACCTTCTGCTGCAGGAACTATTTCTTGAGGGGCTGTTAAACTATGCATGTTGAACTGTTTCAAGAATTCTTCTTTATTTTGAGGCTTGTGATACAGGTGCAAGTGGTGTCCATTGACTAGCAACTTAAATTATATTGGATCAAGTGTTGTTAGTTGAACTGCTCCATTATCAAAGACATATTGAATTTCATAGGGTTTGAGCAATCTAGTTTGCAGCTTTCCTGGGTTCTCCTTGAATATGGAATCATATAATAAATCCTAATCTCCTACTTAAAATTGCTTGTTCTTGATATGTGAATCATGCCATCTTTTCCTTTGGTTCTAGATTAACTCTGTTCTTTCCAATGTTGATTTGCGCATTTCATCCAATGAGTTGAGATGGAGGAGATGTTTTGTTTGTGCTGCAAGAATATTAATGTTTAGCTCAAGTGTTGTGCACAATGTTTTGTTTTCAAATTCTACGGGCAACATTTTTTCTTTTCCATACACCAATTCAAATGGTATGAACCCTGTTGTTGTCTTCCATGTGGTACGGTAAGCCCAGACTGCTTCTGTTAATCGAATGCTCCAATCCTTGTGATGCAACTCTACTGTCTTTATTAATATGGCCTCTATTTCTCTGTTTGTCACCTCTGCATGTCTGTTTGCTTGCGGATGATAAGGACTAGACTTTTGATGCCTTATGCTATACTTCTTCATTAGTTTTGTGATTAGGTTTGATGTGAACTGTGCGCCTTGGTCTGGTACAATCTCTCTGCGGACTTCACACCCGGTAAAAATTTCTTCATACAAGAATTTTGCTACTTTTTCATCCCTTGCATTCTGCATAGCTTTCACTTCAACCCATTTTGTCAAGTAATCTGTACAAAACAAGATGTAGGATTTTCCATTTGATGGTGGATCAATTGTTCCAATGAAGTCCATACCCCACTTATCAAAGGGTGTCATTACTACTTGTGTATTAAGTGGCATCTCATCTGATTTCATTGGTCGACCCATCCTCTGACATTTATCACATTTTTTTGTATAAATTGCTGCATCTTTGTGTAATTGAGGCCAATAATATCCTGTTATTAAGATTTTCAGGGCTGTTCGCTTTGCTGCAAAGTGACTTCCACAAGGCTCATTGTGACAAGCATGGAGTATATCATATACTTCATCTTCTCTCACACATATTCTCATAATTTGATCTCGACTAGTGTAAAATAGATTGTTATCTATCCATGAAAATTGAAAGCTTTTCTCTGCAAGCTTTTTCTTGTCTTTCTAAGAAAAATGTGGGGGCATCTTATTTGCTGCAAGACAATTGGCTATGTCTGCTTACCATGGGTTTTTGATTGCTATATGGAATAGATGTTCATCTGGAAATGTATCTTCAACCTGAGTAGTGTCTTCATTAGCATTTTGTAGTCTAGACAAGTAGTCAACAACTATATTGGCCTTCCCTGGCTTATCAATAATTGTTATATCAAATTCCTACAATAGTAAGAGCCATCTTGCCAATTTGCTTGTTATAGCAGGTTTATTCATCAGATATTTTATTGCAGAATGATCAGTGTGAATAAAAATGGGATAGCCTGTGACATAGTGTCAAAATTTGTTCAATGCATAAACTATAGCTAGGAGATCCTTTTCAATAGTTGTGTAGTTCAATTCAGGGCCATGGAGGCTTTTACTGATATAGTAAATTGCATTCTCAAGGTTAGTAGGCTTTTGTCCTAGCACAACACCTATGGCATAATCTGATGCATCTATATGGATGTGAAATGGAATAGACCAATCTGATCCTTTTAGGACTGGTGCAATTGTTAGGAGTTTCTTTAGCTGTAGGAAGGACTCATCACATGCTTGTGTCCACTTAAATTCAGCTTATTTGGTAAGCAATGTTTACATAGGACTAAAAATTTGACTAAAATTTTGAATAAAGCATCTATAGTATCCAGCATGTCCTAGAAAAGATCTTACATCTTTTTGTTTAGTAGGAGTAGGTAGTGTAAGTATTACCTCTACTTTAGTTGGGTCCACTTGAATTCCTACTGCTGAAATGAAATGCCCAAGTACCACTCCTTCCTGCATCATCATAAATAATTTCTCACTATTAAGGGATAGATTATGCTCCTTACACCGGATTAGTACCTTTTCAAGCTTCTTCAAAGCCTCATCAAATGTCACTCCAAATGCTGTAAACTCATCCATATAAATCTCCATACAGTCATGTGATATATCGGAAAAAATACTAATTACAACTCTTTGAAATGTTGTTGGAGCATTACACAACCCAAAGGGTAGAACTGAATATGCATATATCCCCCATGGACATGTGAACGTAGTCTTCTCTTGATCCTCTGGAGCAATAGTTATCTGATTGTATCCACTATATCCATCAAGAAAGGAAAAATACATCTTATCGACCAAAGTATCAAGTACTTGGTCAATGAATGGTAATGGGAAGTGATCTTTCCTGGTAGCTTTATTTAACTCCATGTAATCCCAACAAATCTTTCATTTGCCCCCCTTTTTGGGTACTTGATGCAGGAGCATCTCGGGTCCTTGGCAATCTTGTGTCACCAAAAAGAATTTGGAGTTTTGCCTATGTTGCTCGGTTTCTTCTTTGACCGAGTTAGTCAGTAGTTGGTTGGTTTCCTTTGGTTACTGAGTGTGGTCGGTTATTCACTGGCACTCGACATTGCTTGTTTTCTGCTCGATTATCTTTCTTACCGATGGGTCTAGTTTTATTTCCTATTGTGGCTAACTTGCGCATTTATATTGGATCAAAAATTTAATGTTGGAATCCATCATTGGGAAGCATGTGGTCCTAGATTTGACCATTACTTCTATTGATTATGGATTTGAGGGCCAACTCAGCTTGGTAGCTTCTTGTATAAATGTAGATGTTTGGTTGTAGTTTAGGAGGTAGTTTTTAGATAGAAGATAGTAGACATTAGATTGGAGATTTGTGATAGATCCTCGCATGTTTGAGGAATTTTGAGATTCATTGTAATATCAGGCCATAACTAGGAAGGCCTTACAGCCTGACATGTATGATTCTAATTGATGATAATATATGAAAGATTTGGCATTCTCTCTCTCACTGTTGTTGTTTGTTGCTTCTGCATGTGTGTTGCAAGCTTGGATCATTAGGGTGTGCCATTATTTGGCCCCTCTTGCTACCTACCTTGTGTCAAGTGGTATCAGAGTGAGGTGAGATCTTGATCTAGGTTTGCGGATCTAGGTTTTCAGGTTCCTCTTGAAGCCCTAGTTGAATTGTTGTGGGGTAGCAGATTGCGATCTGACTTGCAATTGTAGAGGGTTGTCAAGATGGTTCGTGGGAGGTGAGATGCAGATCCAAGATTGGAAGATATGCTAAGGCAGATTGCTGCTAGGTTAGAAGTAGTAGAAACAACCCAAAGAAGAGGCAGCCATCTTGAAGATGTTAGTGATGATGAAATTGAAGAAGAACAAGTGAATGCAAAACCTGCTCCTATTATGGATCAAGGTGAAGAAAGATTTTTGAAGGCTTTGATAAGTCTGAAGTCAACACCCCATTTCAATCCTCCTGAGTATGGTGGAAAGCTAGATTCTAATGAATTGGTGGACTGGATCACTAAGATGGAAAAGTATTTTGAATATGAAAACATTCCTGAGGATAAGAAGGTGAAGATTGCAAGCATAAAGTTGAAAAGTCATGTATCCTTATGGTGGGAACATTTGTAGCTGGATAGAAAAAGGAAAGGCAAAGACAAAATCAAGGTATGGAGTAAAATGGTCAATAAATTGAAAGGAAAGTTCTTACCTTGTGATTATCAGATTAACCTAGTTTGACGAATGCAAAGTTTGAGACAGAAAGATAGCTTGGTAAAAGAGTATACTGAGGAATTTTATAGATTAGATATCAGATTTGGACATGATGAAGATGATGTGGAAAGAATCGGTAGATACCTAAATGGTTTGAGAGTTTCCATCCAAGAGGAAATTAGTATGGTCAAAGTGGAGAACATTGAAGAGGCTTGTCAATTTGCTTTGAAGGCTGATGAGAAATTGAACAAGAGATATGAGAAAAGATAGAGAGATCAAGGTGGTAGATTCCCTAGAGGAAGAGGTAGATCTAATGGTGAAAATGGTAGATCTGAACCAGAAAAGACAAATCTAGACAAAGGCAAGACCGAGTGGAAAGGTGAAAGTTCTAGAGGCAGAGGCAATAACTACCGAGGTGGTTATGGTAGAGGAAGTTTTTGAGGAACTTGTTACAATTGTGGAGAAGAAGGACATAGATCTTTTGAACGTACATAGGCTAGTAAGAAAGCTGGTAGCAGTAGAAATGCTTTGGTGCAAGAAGAGTCACCAAATGAACCTGAGAAAGAAAATAACTTGATGGTAAGGAGAGCACTATGGAATGAAAGCAAGAAGCAAGATCTGGTAAGGAAAAGTTTGTTCAAGACTAGATGTAGAGTTTCTAAAAAAGTTTGGAAGGTAATCATTGACAGTGGTAGCTTAGAGAATCTGGCATCTGAAGAGATGGTCACAAAATTGTAGTTGGAAAGGTTGGTACATCCGAAGCCCTATCAGATTTCATAGATCACATATGAACATACACTCCTAGTAAGTGAACAATGTTATGTGAATTTGAAGATTGGAAAATACTATGATAAGGTGTTATGTGATATCATGCCTATGGATTGTTGTCATATTTTGTTGGGTAGACCTTGGCAATATGATAGACATGCTATATATGATGGGAGATTGCATAAGTATACTATTGTAGCTGATGGAAAGAAACAAATCTTGTTACCATTAATGGAAGAACCTGTTAGTAATGTTTTCACATTTGTGAAAGTTTGTTTGATGGAAGGAAGAAAGTTTGTTAACTTTTTGAAGAGGAATTACGTATGTTTTATTGTGATTCCTAGCAAACTGAGTAAGAAAATATAGGATAATGTCCCTGAGGAGATTAATAAGTTACTCACTGAGTATGGTGATATCATTTCTGATAATGTACCTAATGGTTTTCCATTGAAAAGAAGCATTGATCATTATATGGATCTAATCCTTGGAGCTAGTTTACCGAATAAGGCACCTCATCGGTTGACACCTACTGAGAATTAGGAATTGAACCGATAGATTCAAGAGTTGCTGGAGAAAGGTTTGATCAGAGAAAGTTTGAGTCCTTGTGTAGTAACTTCTATATTAGCACCGAAGAAGAATGGAGAATGGAGAATGTGTACTGATTCCAAAGCAATCAATGAGATAACAGTGAAGTATAGGTTTCCTCTACTGAGAATGGATGACATAATGGACAACTTGACTAGAGCAAAGTATTTCATAAAGATTGATTTGAAAAGTGGGTATCATCATATCAGAATTAGAGAAGGTGATGAATGGAAGACTGCTTTCAAGACAAAAGAAGGTTTGTATGAGTGGTTGGTTATGCCCTTTGGATTAACTAATGCACCAAGTACTTTTATGAGGTTCATGAATGAAGTTTTGAAGAAATTATTGGGAAAGTTTGTGATTGTATATCTTGATGATATTCTGATATTCAGTAAGACCAAAGAAGAACATTTGTTGCATGTTAGACAAGTTTCATAGAGGTTGAAAGAGGAAAAGTTGCTGATAAATCTAAAAAAGTGTTCAATCATGAAAGAAGAGATTGTGTATTTAGGATTTTTTATTTTAGTTGATGGTTTGAAGATGGATCCTGAAAAGGTTGAAGCTATTTTGAATTAGCCTACACTTGTGAATGCTACTGAGGTAAGATCATTTCATGGTTGGCAAGTTTTTACCGAAAGTTCATAAGGAATTTGAGTTCAATCTGTAATGCTATGACTAAGACTATGAGAGGAGACAAAAGAGAATTCAAGTGGACACATGGAGCTGACAGAAGTTTTGAGATCCTGAAGTAGAAGGTTGTTGAATTACCTATTTTGGCATTACCTGATTTTAGTAAAGTATTTCAAGTAGAATGTGATGCAAGTGGAAGTGCAATTAGAGTTGTGTTGAGTCAAGAAGGTAAACCTGTTACTTTCTTTAGTGAAAAGTTGAATGATAATAGAAGAAAATATTTTGTGTATGATCAAGAATTCTATGCTATTGTTCAAGCATTGAAGAAATAGAGACATTATTTGATACCGAGTAAATTTGTGTTGTATACTAATCATAAGGCTTTACAATATTTGGGTAGTCAGAATAAGTTAAATCAGAGACATATGAAGTGGGTTGAGTATTTGCAGAGTTAAACATTTGTGATAAAGCATAAGAGTGGAGTCACTAACCGAGTTGCTGACACATTGAGTAGAAGAAGATCTTTGATGACCGAGATGAAAATTAAAGTTCTTGGTTTTGAGGAGATGAGAGATTCTTATGAGTTTGACCTTGATTTTTCTGAGCCATGGAGAAAGTACAAAGCACCTATTCAAGATCAACAAGACAATAAATGGGATGAATATTTCATTCAGGAAGGTATGTTGTTTAAAGGTATTCAGTTGTGTATACAGAGAGGAGTAATGAGAACTAATCTGATAAAAGAGAAACATAGTAGTGGTTTGGCTGGACATTTTGGTATTGATAAAACATGGAATTTTCTTAAGGAGAAGTACTATTGGCTGCAGTTGTATAGAGATGTTCAGAAATTTGTGAAAAGTTGTGGAATTTGTCAAGTTGCAAAAGGAGTAAGTCATAATACTGGATTGTATACACCGATTGCTTTTCCTGAGAGACCTTGGATTGATATCAGTATGGACTTTGTTCTTGGCTTATTGAAGACAGTAAGAGGTAATGATTCAATATTTGTTGTTGTAGATAGATTTTTAAAAATGACACATTTTATACCTTGTAGAAAGACATTAGATGCAGTACATGTAGCAGATCTTTTCTTTAAGGAAATTGTTAGATTGCATAGATTACCGAGGAGTATTATCTCTGACCAAGACAGTAAATTTGTTGGTTATTTTTGGAAAACCCTTTGGAATAAATTTGGCACTAAGTTGAAATATAGTTCTACATTTCACTCACAAATCAATGGATAGACTGAGGTTGTGAACAAAAGTTTGGGAAATCTTTTGAGATGTTTAGTTGGAGACACACCGAGTAATTGAGATTTTGTGTTAGCACAAGCAGAATTTGCATATAATAATTCAATGAATAGGAGTATTGGAAAGACACCATTTGAGATTGTGAATGGCACACAACTAAGAGGAATATTTGATTTGAGAGGCATTGCTGATGAGAATAAGAAAAGTGCTAAAGGAGTAAAGTTTGTTGAGTATATGAAGACATTGCATGAAGTTGTGAAGTTGAAGCTAGAAGATAGTAACCAGAAATACAAAGACAAAGCTGATAGATCAAGAAGACATAAAACTTTTGATGTTGGTGATAAAGTGATGGTTCATTTGAAGAAAGGTCAATTTCCTGTTGGAACATATGGAAAGCTGAAGATGAAAAAGTTTTGACCTTGCAAGATTTTGAAGAAATTTGACAGTGGAAATGCATATGAAATTGAGTTACCTGATGACATGGACATATCACCAATTTTCAACATTGTTGATTTGTATGAGTATCATGAACCTAATGAAGAAGTAACCATACCAACAGAATATCCTAAGAAGCAGAATGATGAAGTTGAACAAATTTTGAAAGAAAGAGTTGGCAAGAGTACAAGAGGAAAACAATACATGGAATATCTGGTTAAGTGGAAGAATAGACCGATGGAAGATAGTTCATGGATCTCATAGTCTAAGTTGGCTGCAACTCAGACTAGACCTACCAAATGATTCAGAGAATCATTTCTAAATAACCTCAGGTGTTTGATGCAGGAGCATCTTGGGTCCTTGGCAATCCTGTGTCACCAAAAAGAAATTGGAGTTTTGTGTGTTGCTTAGTTTCTTCTTTGACCGAGTTGGTCGGTAGTTGATCGGTTTCCTTTGGTTACCGAGTGTGGTTGGTTATCTCCTCGGCGGTCAGTTATTCACTGGTGCTCGGCATTGCCTGTCTGTCACTCGGTTATCTTGCTTATCGACAGGTCTAGTTTTATTTCCTGTTGTGGCCAACTTGTGCATTTATATTGGATCATAGATTTAATGTTAGAATCCATCATTGGGAAGTGTGTGGTCCTAGATTTGACCGTTACTTTCATTGATTATGGATCTGAAGGCTGACTTAGCTCGGTAGCTTCTTGTATAAATGTAGATGTTTGGTTGTAGTTTAGGAGGTAGTTTTTAGATAGAAGATAGTAGACATTAGATTGGAAATTTGTGACAAATCCTCACATGTTTGAGGACTTCTGAGATTCATTGTAATATCAGGCTGTAATCGGGAAGGCCTTACAGCCTGGCATGTATGATTCTAATTGATGATAATATATGAAAGATCTGACATTCTCTTTCTCACTGTTGTTATTTCTTGCTTCTGCATGTGTGTTGCAGGCTTGGATCATTAGGGTGCACCATTGTTTGGCCCCTCTTGCTCCCTACCTTGCGTCATTACTATGACCAAAGGTGATACCCACTTACTATTAGATATAGGATATATAAAGCCAACGTCTAAAAGCTTTTGCAATTCAGTTTTGACTATCTCTCTTAATGCTGGGTTAATCCTTCTTTGAGGTTGACAAAGGGGTAGGCTTCCTTCATTGATATATATCCTATGAGTATAGGGTGTAGGATTTAATCCCTTCATGTCCCCATAGTCCCATGCAAATTCTTTCTCATGTGTTTGCAGTAGTTTGGTTAGTTTCTCTATTTGTTGTGAAGGCAACTTATTATTCACATGGATATTATGACCTTTAGAAAGCTCAACAATAGTTGTAAGGTCAAGCATGGATACTTCAGTGATAGGACTTGTGTTTACTTCACTAGGTAGAAACTGGTGGATAATATTGGGTTCTGAAGGTAATACACAATCCTCAAAATTATCTTCATACATACTTAACTCTAACACAGAACTTTTAGATACATCTTTGATTACAACACAGTCATTATTAAGAATGCTCCGAATGTTCATCTTCCTCTTGTAGCTTTAGAAAGGATTGCCTAAGTAACATCATGAGTTGAACCAAAGAAGTCAGTTCTTCTTCCCCATCTCCAAAGTCTAGCCATATAGGTGTACTTAAATCTGGTTGTGGTTGAGCTGGAGGATATAATGCTAGTTTCTTAGTGGCTTTCCCATCTGAAATTGTCATGTTCCCTGATCTACAACTTATGTTTGCATCAGCTATTGCTAACCATGGACATCCTAGAATAACAAGGTAACCAGCAAGGTTGACTTTTGGTGAAAGGATCATGAAATTAACAGGGTACTCCCAAGAACCTAAGGCAACTATTATATCTTCTATCATTCCATCAGGAGTAACAGTAGAGCTATTTGCTAATTGCAATATTGTTGGAGTAGCTCTCAACCCTTCAATGCTCAGTTTATTCATAGTATCCTTAGTCATTACATTAATGGCAGCACCTAAGTCTATTAATGCATTTTTGACAGACTAGCCATTAATGATGATATTCACAATTGGACTCCCTGGATCTGAATATTTTGGTATTACCAGTTTTCCTAGTATGATATCAGTGAATTGTCCTATAACATGAACTGTTGTAGGATCCTTTTTCTTTCTCCCAGGATTTTTAAGACAAGCTTCTTTTATTGTTTTTCCATAAATTGGAACATCTTTTATTGCTTGAAATAGGGGAATCTGGACATGCATGTTCTTAAGCTAGTAAATGATATCAAATGGTTGGTCTTCTTTTGGTA
Source organism: Chamaecyparis obtusa (assembly GCA_027943335.1). NCBI lineage: Eukaryota > Viridiplantae > Streptophyta > Pinopsida > Cupressales > Cupressaceae > Chamaecyparis > Chamaecyparis obtusa. The sequence goes on from BSBK01004018.1 coordinate 711,296, forward strand.
TGGGCTTGTCCATGGTGAGCCTCTGAGGAAAAGGTGGTTTAACTGATGTATGAGCATTAGCTGAGTTGGAAACATTTTATGATGCAACATTATTTGGTAAATCATTCTCTGGAATCGGTACTACTACTACAAGAAGGTCTGACAATTCAGTGATAAGGGGTGGTTCAGGTGCTGGCAAGGTAGTACCTGATCTTAGGTGTATATTAGCTATATCAAGTGCATAGGCAGGGTACTGCTAAGCATCAGTAGGATACATTTGTTGTTGTGGCTGTTGACTATTGGGATTCAATTGAGGTTGAGCAGGTAATTACGTCTACTTTTGAGGACCTACATTTTGAGGTGGTGGCATTATTGTAGACATATTTGTTGGAGGTGGTAGAGGTGGATATCCAAGATTTGGATTAGGCCATTGCTAAGGTCCTCTCCACTTATTAGTGGGATGCCAATTTCCTTGTGGTTGTTGCCATTAGTTTGGAAATTGTGTCCATTGGGGTTGCTGTGGAGGATACCATTGATTTTTTTTATTATTTGGCCAAGCATTATTCCAAGTGGGTTGATTATATTGTGGAGGACTTTGGACATTCCAATTTTGCCATTGACTATTATATGGACTTGAATTTTGTAATAGGTCTTGAGGCATACCTTGTCTCGTGGCCCATGGCCGACGTTGAGAAACAAAGAATACTTTCTCATCCTCTCCATCTATCTTCAAGTATTCAGTTGGAAGATGTTGATTCTCTAGGTTTGCGACCAATTTGCACTGACAATCCTTCTTTTGTTTGCAGCAATGAGGATAATATTCAGCTAGCTGTGCCTCTGCATCTACATGCTTCTTCTTAGCGGTCATCTTTTCTAGGTGTGTAGCAACATCATTGATGATGTCTTGCTTGAAGTGTGACAATAGGTTTGAAATCTCCATCTTTGAAATACCAAAGCCACTTCCTTTAGTCAGCGTCGAGCGAAATCCCCTTCCTTTCTTGACCATTGCTCTAGAATAATTCATACAAATCTTTTGAAGGTCATCCTAGGAGGACTGAGATATATCACCTCCAGCCATGAGGTCTAGAGCTTCAAGACAATTTTCATTCACTCCTCTTAGAAAAATTAGCTTTTGTGAATCCTCCTGCAATGCATGTTGTAGGTTCTTCTATAAGCTAAATAAGAAGTGTGATATGTAGTTCTCTAATGTCTCTTCTTCCCTTTGTGACATACGGAAGATATCATCTCCTTTTGAATCACTTCCCTTGCAGTATTCTTTATACTTTCTTAGAAACAAATCTTTCATTCCATCCCAATTAGCTATTGCATTCGCTCCTAAGCCCATGAACCATCTGAGGGCTGACTCCTTCAGTGTTGCTGGGAACAACTTAAGCTTATGATCGTCAGTGTTATAGTCAAAACTTTGACATAATATGTCAAACTCGAACAAAAAGGTGTCAAGATCCTCCGTAACAAGGCCATAGAACTTTGGAAGTGCTGAAGCGGGTATGTTCTTGAGGTTAGGATTGTTAATAAGACTTGGAATTGGAAATGGAAATTTAGGAGCTTCCATTACTAGAGGTGTTGGATATTGAAACTATGGCTGGAAAGTATTATTGACTAGAGGGCTCTGAGTAACAGGTGGTCTTGGATTAGGATTATTATGGAAATTAGCTAATATTGCTACAAAAGGACGGAGGTCAAATGTTTCTTGGGTTTCTTCTTCTTCTATTGAAGATGATGCAACAAACTCAAGATTGGCGTCAAGAAATGGTAATTCAAGCTCTTCAAACTCTTCTTTCAGTTTAACAGGTTCTTTTGGAAGAAATTTTCCATGAGCATCTCACCTTCTTCGATGCATGCAAGTAAGTTGATGACTTGTGAAGCAAGCTCACAACTTCTTGGTATTAACTAAAAATATGAAACTAATATGAAAAATAAATGACTCATTAAGGTTCCTAGTTTGACACCATCCTCGGCAACAGTGCCAAAAATGAACAGTCTCACAATAGGTAGAGATAATCATGCCATTGTCTCTCTTAAGGGTAATATATCTATTCTATAGATTACATATCCCCGTCATGAAATGCATTTAGATTGTCAACCCAGGGACGTAGACTTGAAATGGGACAACACAGTTTGTGCACTAAGTTCCTTTAGGAGTCATAACACCTATGCTACAGGAAGATAAAATGCATGAAAGGAATTTATGATATTACTGCAGGAAAGTAAACACACTTGACTATTGAATGGAATTACTACACAAAACTTATGAAATAAATCTGAACCTGTCTAACAACTCAAAACATTCACTATACCCATCTCTGCAAATATTACAGGAACAACCACAGTGGCAATATTGCAGGAGTAAAACAGTAACTCTATTTGAAAATAGGAAAAGTATAGGAAGCAAATCTATTCTTACTTAATCTAATCCACCTCCCAAGTAGGCCCCCTTGGTTGGCTTATGCTAACTACTCAACACAAGAAATATTCCAAAATCACTCTTCCATTAAATTCTTCTTAACTAGTTACATAACAACTGAATAACTCATGAAGAACAAAATAGAGCAACTTCCACTATATTGAATACATAATTCTATCTCTCTTCATTACCTACTAAATTAGTCAAAATCCCTTTATATCAAGGATTGACGCTTATGGAAACATAACAAAAAAGTCTTATTAAACCTCACCAAATATGGAGGAGATAAAACAACCATGACATAATACAATTACTGTTGACAATAGAATAACAGTTCTGAGGAAATATAGCAAGACTAATTCCCTATATTCTTTGGAATAGTAGCTCCTTCAAATCTTGACATATCCATCGGAATCATGTTGGATTCTCCCGCCATGGTTGGTCTTCTAACGCTCCTTCTTTAATGCAGATGTGCCACTCTTCATACTGCTCCGTGTTTACTTGAAAGTTTAGTAACATTCGGTACACATATGCAAGTCAACATTTTCAACTCCTAATTAAATGTTAGAACATAACTTGAAATAATTATATGAAGTACTGCATTATATTTATAATAGTCAGCAAAACATATCACTTAAGCTACCCATAGATTTTGTGTCTTTAGTTGTACTTGGCATAGGTTCACATAAGTATAAGTGATAAAATGCCTTGGAAATGTTTGTTAGAGTATCAACAAAATGTAAAGATCATAACAAAATTGAGGCAATAATTAGACTCATCACCTACAAAAAGAATTACCATAAAGGCCTATGATGAAGCGAAAAGATCTTCGAAAGGCATGATTGTATTACCCATTCAAGTTGGACCTATCAAGAAGGACAAAAAATGCCAAGTCTTAGATATGAAACTAACTTATAATATATTATTGGGGAGGTCGTGGATCCATGAGATGCAAGCAATTCCATCCACGTATCATCAATGCATAAAATTTCCATACATTGGTGAGGAAATCACGATTGGAGGGGATTCAAATCCTTTCCAATATTGCAATGCACTAAAGCCTCTTCACAAAGTATTTATTCCTCATAGTAGAGAAGGGATTATCCAAAGGGCTACCATTGAAGACATTAAAGTGGATAATCCTAAGTTAACATTAAGTGCTACCTCTATTCCAAGCCCTCCTCGAACTAACTCAACTACATCAACTAAAGGAAAGGAGAAAGTGAGTTATGAGGGTCCAACTTTAAATGAAAATTTAGATAAAGCATCTACACCAAAGGTAGAACCTTCAAAATCCACCAAAGAAGAGAAAGATAAAGCTAAATAGGACCATTACAAAAAAATGAGTGAGATGATGCATACATTTGAAAAATAATGTAGAATTAATTCCAAGGGAGTAGGGGAATATTTTGTTTCCCTATTCGACTTACCTACATCTCCAAGAACACATGGGAAACCATCCAAGGAACATCTTCCTCACAAATATAACTCTTATTTTGTAAGAGAAAGTGACAGGGCAGCATTTGACAAAGAAGAAGATGAAGTTCTCCAATGGCTTTATCAAGATGAAAATGATACCTCAAATATCCTCGTGGATAGAATTCAACACATTAACATTCAAACCAATCAATATGGAAAAGGGTTTGAAATAATGCAAAAAATGGGGTATAAGGCAAGAGGACCCTTAGGTAAAAGAAATAGAGGTTTGCTAGATCCCATTGAACCTTCTTGGAGGTCAAAAGAAGAAAAATCAGGGGTAGGTTACCAGTACAAAGGAGAAAGTTCCAGCCCCATGCATGATTCCTATCCACAAGTGAACACGGTGGAATCCGATGTTGATAGTGATGACTCCCAAGAATATGAGTGGGGCACTTTATCCGAAGTCTCATGCCATGATAAAGAGATTGTTGAAATACACTCTTTTGCTAATGTCCCTAAAGTACAAATCCAAGATAATGAAGATTCAGAGACACCTTCTACATACATATAGCCTGTTCTACAAGAATCTAACATAGGTAAATCACATATTACTCATTCAAGGGTAAGGGAACCTTAGATACCTTTGTGGGCAAGTGATTTGAATGTTAATTTTAACCCACATGCATTCTTTTGCATAGAAGTCTTAGAGGACAATACTCAAGCTAGTGCAGATCTGGAGATACTTCCTACACACATACAACAGGATCCACAAGAATCTCTCATAGGGAAAGCACACAATTATCAGTGGGTAGGTGAACCTTATATACCTTTGTGGTGGGATGATTTGTATGGTAGGTTTACCCCACATGTTTTCTCTCCCGGAGAAGTCTTTGAGGACTCAAGTGAAGAGGACTTTGATCCTTCTTCCATGGACCATCTCGAGGAAGCTCATGTTATTGACCTTAATGATACAACGTATGAACCATCCAATGAGGTCATGTCCTTAAACCCAACTGATGACATTTTTCCCATTGACTCTCTATCCTTGATGCATCTCGACCTTATTGATTGGGACCTAACCAAGCCAAGTGACTTACTCTATTTCCCAAATGACCAAGCAATGACCCAATACTTAAATGTGGTTGAGCCCTCTTTCACCAATGAGTTTGATCCAAACATGATGAGAACAGCAGGGGTCCAACCTCTTAATCCAAAGAAAAAAAAATGAAAAGTTCTAGTGATGAAAACCACTTTATGGCAGCACTAGAACCAAAAAAAGTAAAGATAAAGGATGTTTCCTATGGTGAAAATCCAATTATGGCACCAAAGGAAGAGAGGTTGGATACCCTACTAGCACATGAAGAAGAAAGGTCACCAATTCTCATTGAGCCAATAGAGAAGGTCAACATTGGAATAGAATTGGATCTAAAATTCATACACCTAGCAGTGTCACTTACACCTTTAGAAAGAAAGGATTTCATCAAGTTTTTCCAAGAAAAAAAAGTGAACTTTACATGGTCCTATGCCGACATGCCAGGATTGGATCCTGACTTCATCATGTACCATTTGAATGTTAAACTAGGGGTTAAGCCCATCAAGTAGAAGTTGAGAAAGATGCACCCACATATAGCTCTCCTAGTCAAAGCAAAATTGGAGAAATTGTTGAAAGTGGGGTTTATAAGAGCAATTGCATATGCTGAATGGATATCTAATATTGTACCAGTCACCAAGCATGATAAATCCATTCGTGTATGCATGAATTTTAGAGACTTGAATCTTGCATGTCCCAAAGATGACTTTCCACTTCCAAGCATAGATGCAATAGTTGACTTGACAGCTGGTCACTCCATGTATTCATTGATGGATGGTTTTAGTGGATACAATCAGATAAAAATTGCACTCGAAGACCAAGAAAAGATAACCTTTACATGTCCTTGGGGTACCTTTTGCTGGAACGTAATGCCCTTCGACCTCAAAAATGTCAGAGCTACCTACCAAAGGGTAATGACCACTATTTTCCATGATATGATGCACACCTTTCTAGAAGATTATGTGGATGACATATTGGCAAAGTCACAGAAAAGAGAAGATCACCTACAAATTTTGGAAAAGATATTTACGCGATTGGAACAATTCAAAGTGAGGCTTAATTTGAAAAAATGTGCCTTTGGTGTTCAATCTGGCAAATTATTAGGCTACATAGTTTCCGCTAAAGGGATTGAGGTGGATCCTAAAAAGGTCCAAGCAATAATGGACATGGAAATTCCAAAGAACATAAGCCAAATGAGGTCTCTTCAAGGCAAGCTACAATCAATACGAAGGTTCATTTCTCAATTGGCAGAAAAGTGCCATTCATTCACAAGGTTGCTACACAAAGACACCATTTTCACGTGGGATGAAGAATGTGACAAATCCTTTCACTCTATTGAAGACTTATTTAATAAATTTGCCAATTCTAATGCCTCCTATCAAGGGAAAACCATTGCTGCTATACATATCTTCTATAGAGAGGTCTCTAGGAGTTCTTTTGGCGCAAGAAGATGAGCAAGGGAAAGAAAGAGCAATCTACTATTTGAGTAGAACATTGATCAAGTATGAACTCAATTACACATTCATGGAAAGAGCATGTCTAGCGGTTGTCTTTGCATCCCAAAAATTGAGACATTACATGTTGATTCACAAGGTGAAGCTTATTGCAAAAATTGATCCTCTAAAATACTTGCTAAGAAAAATTGCCTTAATAGGTAGAATAGCAAAATGGGTCATGATATTAAGTGAGTTCAACATTGAGTATGTGGATAGGAAGGCCATAAAAGGACAAGTGATAGCAGATCACTTAGCTGAAAACCTATTGATTTCTATGCAAACCATTCAAGTTGAATTTCTGGATTCAACAATTGTCAACATAGAGGCCAATACATGGAGGTTGTACTTCGATAGATCATATACACAAGGAGGTTCCAGGGCTGGCATATTATTGATTACCCCTCAAGGCTATACTATTCCCAAGTCATACAAGCTTTTATTTACATGCACCAACAACATAGCCAAATATGAAGCTTTAGTCATTGGTATCAAGATGGCTTTAGAACGGAAAATCACCGAGCTACAAGTATATGGGAATTCTTAGTTAGTGATCAATCAAGTCAATAATGAGTACAATACAAAGGATGAAAAAGTAATGCCTTACAAGACTATGATTGAGGCTTGGAAAAATTACTTTGCTTTGATAAATTTTGAGCAAATTCCAAGAGAAAAGAATAGAGCAGTCGATGCAATGGCTACCTTGGCTTCTTTACTTCAAAAACCAAATTAGAATGAGAGGTATGAATTCTTGGTGGAAGAGTTGGAAAAACTAGCATTTGACCTTCCTGATACCCAAATTGTTGTATTACTCAATGGACATGACTCACCTTGGTACGACCCTATATATACCTATCTCAAAGGCCAAGTGTTACCTTTAGACCAATCCCAAGCCCAAAAATGAAATTTCATCCAACAATCAGCCTGTTACATTATCCTCTTTGACACATTGTATTGTAAGGGTCTCGACGAGACTTTACTTAGATGTATAGAGGAAGAAGAGTCTAAGTTAGATTTACATGAGGTTCGTGAGGGCATTTGTGGGTTGCATTCAAGCGGTTTAAACCTAGCTAAGAAGATCCTTCACATGGGGTATTTTTGGAAAACCTTAGAGAAAGATGCTTGTCACTTTGTCAAAATATGCAACAAATGTCAATACGATGGTGACATGATACGTGTACCAACACAAGAGTTGCATCCTTTTGTAACACCATGGCCATTCTATCAATGGGGATTTGACTTGATTGGTGTAATCTATCCACCTTCTTCCAATGGGAACATGTACATCATTACCTCTACGAAGTATTTCACTAAGTGGGTAGAAGCCATTCCTTTGATCATGACCACGGGCAAACAGATTTCCATGTTCATACTCAATCACATCATTTGTAGATATGGTATCCCTCATGCCATAATCACGGACAATGGATCACAATTCAAGAACAAAGATGTGGATGAACTTTGTGATACTTTCCACATCACTCATCACTCTTCTTCCATTTACTATCCACAAGGAAATGGACAAGCCGAAGCTACAAATAAGAATATCCTGAAAATCTTGAAAAGATCGATAAACAAATCAGGAAGAGATTGGCATGTGCAAATCAACCCGACATTATGGGCCTATAAAACTAGCATTTGGACACCTATAGGAGCTACACCATATTCATTGGTTTATGGAGTTGAAGTTGTTCTACCTTTGGAGGTTGAAATCCCATCTTTACGAGTATCATTGCAAGGGTTAATAACAGATGAGGATTATAGAGTTGCCCGACTTCAACAATTATAATTGTTATAAGAACATCAAACGCAAGCTATGAACACTTGAAAGTCTATTAGAACAGGATCTCAAGGAATTATAATAAGCATATCAAACCAAGAGTCTTTCAAGTAGGTGAATTAGTGCGAAGAGAAAACCCTAAAAATCAAGCTGAAAGAGAAAAGAAGGGTAAATGGGAGGCTAATTGGCTTGGTCCGTTCATCATTGTTTCTTCATTTGGAACATGAACTTATAAATTAGTAGATTGTGATGGAGAAGAGCTACAAGAACCTATCAATAGCATCCATCTAAAGAGGTTCTATACATGAGGTAGATGAAAGAGTATAAAGAGTATCAGATGAGAAGCATCATATTTATTGTACATAGTCAAAAGAGACCTTGAAAAAAAAAAGTGAAAAAAAAAGAAAAAAAGAAAAAAATTGGAAAAGATAAAAAAGTACCTTGGTGAAAACCTAGCAATAGGCACCTTGGTAGCAAAAAATAAATAAATGAAAAAGAGAAAAAAAAGCAATAAACCCAAAAGGTGAACACTTGGCAATCAAGCACCTTTTTTTCCCTTAAGTCTTTTTGAGTTGCACATGTACATATTGCATTTCCATCATCTCACTTGGAAATCTTCATTGCATCTGCCATTTGTAGATAGTCATAATAAAACCTTTCAGTTGCATTATTTCATTTCCTATGGCCCTAAGTTGTCACACGATCACATTTATCACTTGGGGGCAGGAAAGGATTGGATTTTTGGTATGAACAGATTCAATTAGTGCTACATTTGGTCACAACATCAGAGAGAGAATTATCAGAGCTTCAGAAAGGAGAAATTTTTGTTGAACCTTTGATGGATATCATTGTTCACAACCAAGTATTTTGATTCCACAACTTGATCCTTGAGCCTTCATTGACTTTATTATTCAAGATTAAAAAATTGACAACACTTAAAAGATCAGAATGTTTGGAAATTCTATTTGAAAATCTTGATACATTGCAAATACTGGAAGCTTTCTTTTGATGATTTTTATTGAAATGAATTTTATCATGTTTCTTTAGCTAATCGATGATGTTTCAACTAGATTGGCCATGATGGAGACATGATATTTTCTTGCCTTTGAGTGACTATTTTGAGGGAGATCCATCAACTTATGTGAATTCATCTAACAACATGGTCATCAAAGAACCATCGAGGACTATCACATAGGATGAAGAATTGGCCTTTGCTTGTTTATGCAAATGGATACCTTGGTTATTTAGATCTTCCATATCTTAATACCAAAATCCACTTGCAACATTGAATCTGTTGAAATCGGTATTCATACTCCCATAGTTGGTCATCCAACTAGTGAGGGTTGTACTAGTTTCCTAAGAGGCTACCAAAAGTGATATAAAAGTGGTATTCATATCATCATGATGTGGTTAGTGATGGTTGTACTTGTTTTGCAGTCCTACAATGCTCAATGATGAAAATATTTCTCTATGGCATTTCTTTGCTAAAAGCTAGTGATAATTAGTTGCATTGCATTGCATTTTCATATTAGATTAAGTGCATGTTTGTAGTTATTTTTCCAAGGGAAAAGGGTTTTTTTTTTTTTAATCAACCTAATCAAAAACAAGAAAAAAAAGGGGGGGTTCAATTAAACACACTTATCCTCGGTTCAAATCAATTCATGTGAGATTATCTTTTGAATTCATTCATAGCATTACTCATTAGTCATTATCCTTATATCAGAAAAAGAGAAAAAATGATTCATTATTCATACATCATTTGCATACATCTAATTAATGATTGCATGAGAGTTGCATACATCAAAAGAATCAAAAACATAGGGGCATTCATATTCATACTTTCCATAATAACATATTTGCATTCATCCATTGAAAAGCAAAAAATCATATAAAAAATCACATTATCATTGCATCCATCTATCTATATCATATATAAGATACATTGCATCCATAGCATAATCAAAAGTAACTACATCATAAACATCACATATAGCTACATATAAAGATAATCTCACATGTAAACATCAAGAGGATCAAGGAAAGTATATCATCATATAAATGTTCATAACATCAATGATCCATCAAATCTGTAAAGCAAGATACAATGTCAACAACAAAGTGATACATCAAGTCCTGGTCAATACAACATCAACATGATACAAGTCATCAATGAGGAGATCCATAATCAACAATCATGATCCTATGGCACCACCCGATCCATCACCAGCACTTGATCCATTTGGATCCTTGTCACCTGGTCTATTCTGAGTAGGAGGAGTCTAACTAGTGCTAGCAATACTAGGTCTCTGAGTCACAATAGCCATAAACTGTTGCATCATCGTAGCCACCTGGTCTAGTCAACCCACAACAGCTGATAAACCTACATGTAAAGTCCTCACATCCTATGATATAATATCCATGCTAGGAGTAGTCTAAGATGTCTTACCCATATCCTGAGACTAAGGAACTTGTGGAGGCACTTGTTGTGCCAAAATCTGCTCCTGATGTGCCAATGCAACCTGCTGTAATTGAACCAAAGGATCCTATCCTCTAGGAACCTATCTAGTAGCATCAATATGTACCTATCTCCTGACTCTCTAATGTCTTTGTTGTCCCTGTACTCATGCATCTCTAGGATGAACAAACATAGGTCCTTGTTGTACCTACCTGCCATCTCTAGCCCTATCCCTGATATGTCCACCTTGTACACATGGCCCATCTTGTCCTCTGCCCATAGCTCTAGGATCTCTCTATCCTCTATGAGCTCATCGTCACCTAGGTCTACCACCATCACCACCATCATCCCCGTCATCATCTCCCCCATCATCCTCTGATCACTCATCTCTATTTAGAATAGGCTCCGTAGGATCAGTAAATCTCAAAAACCTGTTCCGCGACCACCAATCTTTGAACTCAAGAGACATACCAGTATCTGCTACATGCACTAAAATATCCCACCTACAGAACATCATCTGGGCAATCTGATCACAAGAAAACTAGAAATCAATCCGAGCACCCCACATAGATCGCTATGCCTAAACGCAAGCATACACAGCCATGCCCTATGGCATATCCTGAACCCTGTCGTATTGTCTGGAAACCCGACCAAAGAAAAATTGCTCAATCATAGTTGTAGATCTACCAATCATCCAATGCTGAGCAAACATATAAGGGAGCTCGTCATCATCCTCCCTCTGACCCTCACAAAATAGATATGGTCTCCAAATGACTTGATCCATATCATCGATCATACGATGCCAAAACTCTAACTTACCTAAATGATGATGGACAACCATGCCACTATATAGAAATGCATAAGGGAAACCTTGCCAACGGATCCGATCTAACAAAGGGCCTAGTGATGAGAAGATGCTCCCACACCCACAACTGAAGAATCACCGCACCTGCTGACAAATAAGCGCTAGATCTATACACCACCTCATGTAAATCATGGTATAACTATGCAAGGACACAAGAACCCTAATTGAAACACCGAGGCTACGCAAGAAAATCCTCTAGAATCTGACCCATGCAATAGAAAAATTGTGACCTCACGAGTCGGGAAGAAGCAATCCACTTATCAGAGCACCTAGAACTGCTGGCAAAGTGGGGAATGAAGCAAATGACACCCACGTGATAGTATCATCATCAATGGTGTTATCTCCAAACACCCATCTGCAAACTGTACTATCATAAACTGAATCATAGTACACCATCTCTCCTCAAGGAGGAATGCACAACAATCGATACACATCCTCAAGAGTGATCATCATCTCCCTGAAAGGTAAATGGAAAGTATTATGGTCAGAGTGCCATCTCTCTGCCACAGCTATAAGAAGACCATGGTTCAACTGGAACCACGAGATATCCAGAAGGAAACTCAAGCCACACATCTCAATGATGCAGTACTCTGCTGGGGTGAAAGCCTGACCTAGATCAATAACCCAAGATGCAACGGTCTGTATGTAAAGCTTACAGAAATGTGCCTATTTGGAAAATCAAGGGAGTCATATCAATATTCTATATCAATGAATCATCCTAAGTCAATCAATCCTATCAAATAATCAAAGTATCAAGCAATCAAACCTAGTACCATTTGTTCATGTCTCTATGTCTTGAGAGCGAATTATCAATTATCTACCTATCAGTTTTCACACTGATCAGTACCTACCTATCAGTTTATTTTCTATCCTATCGGATTGACAAATCAAATATTCATTGGTACCATTATCCTGATATTCTAATCACTTGTTTTTCTTAACTACAACAGACCTAGCTATCTGGGAAAATCAATCAATCAATCAGAGTTATCACATTTTTATCAGAAAATCAAGTTTGGGTTTCAAATTTCAAAAAATCCTTAGGCATCATTTGCCTATTAGGAGGTGGCATTTTACCTTAGGTGGTGCAGAAAGGATCATACGTAGCATTTTATCATTAGCACATGATACTTCACATTCCACGCAGCATTTTACAACTCTATGCATCACTTTATCAGGCCTAGGCGTCATAAAAAAGTTAGGGTTTCTCAGGTGGAAAAACATTTCTAACTTACCATTAAAACCCTAGTGATACACATATTAAAACTATTATTAGGAGAGATTTAAAGGTTTCTAGGCTGCATTTTAACATGCGAAGGTGTCATTTAAATGTGCAGATGCATTGTTTCACAGACCTACACGGCATTTAACATATACAACGTGACATTTTGCAAAAATTAATCTACAACAACATGAAATACATGTAATAAATGCACAAAGAGGTTCAAAAACACTCACAGGAGGTCCGTAATCCAAAGGCCTCTAATAACGATGACCTCTCTCGAACCGATGCTCCAGAATAGGCATAACCATCATGAATAATCAACGCAGGATCATAGCAAAATCTCAACAGTGAAAAGTGAAAATGAATAGTAAATCTAGGTTTTTCAACCTATTTATGCTAAATTTGACCTAATTTTGAGGTGAAATTTTGACCCTTTGACCTATATCAACCTCTCAATCAAACCAGGGCATTTGTTGAACCAGGAGTATCATCAATATTTTTCAAAAATGAAAACATATTGGATCAACTAATCAATCAATATCATCAACTTTTTCAAATCAAGCGATCAATCTATTTCATTTTTTAGGGGGCATCATAAGGGTATCAAATTGACATCAAACATCATGGAATCTGGGGCATCAAAATTTTTGAACTATTATTAGTGGGGCATATCATATCAAATGTTGAATCATATTAGGCAGTATCATTAATCAAATCAGGACCTAAATTAGTTGTGTATTAGTTAATCAGGACCTAAAAAGTGATCAGAACATAAAAATTTCTTTGAATCAATGAGCTTCGCACATCAATTCAAAGAGGGGCATTTGTAGACACTAAAAAAAGGACAAGTGCTTTTAAAAATCATTCAAATCATAAAATCTTAACAAAATGCTATAATTCTCATAAAAAAGGATCAAATCAATTTTTAAATGGACATTTATAAATCAAAATTGGACAAAATCAATTAAATCAAAGGAAAAATCAAATAATGACATTAAATAATTAAATACAGGCTTGAAGGGGTGAAAAACACTATATAATTGATTTTAATCAATTAATTGTATAGTTTTAAATTAAAAAATCAAATTGAACCTATTCCCTTACATGGCTAATTTAATTAATTAATGGAATTTAATTAATCCTAATATCTTTCAACAATAATTTGAGCAACCAATGAGAATTGAGAACAAAAGCACATGGATCACTCCAAAATAGTCGAATCTCAATCACACATTTCAACTTTGAATCTCATCCACTCAATTTTGTCTTTTTGTCCAAACCTTTGAGACAACCATTTGAATTGTCCCCCCATTTAAAAACATTGCAAATTTTTTGACTCAACCAAGGCTAAATCATGACTAAATAACTCTACCCCCTACCCTTGGGATTTTACTATAAATAAGGAGCATTTTGAGAGCAATAATCATCTTAGAAATTCATTTGCAAAGCATCATTACTATAGGCAATTTCATAACAATTGATAGCAATTGATAGCAATTGAGAGCATTTGAATTATCTTTGTATCAATTTGATCATTTTGAGAGCTAGATTAAGCATTGTACTATCATATTTCTCATTCTAGATTTGTCACTAGTGGAGAATAAGCTGAGAGCTTCACTTACCAAACTTAGTTAGAGAACCATGGGATGTCATGGATGTTAATTTCAATTCTTAGCTTAAATTTGCATTGTATTTTTCTAGAATTGTACTTGATTATCCTAATTTCATGAAGGTGATTAACTTACACACACAACATGCGAGGGCTTCTACATACAGTTGCCTCTTCAACCACTGCAGTTTTAGTTTGGCGAGATCTTTTTGGCCTTTGTGCTACAGGAGTAGATGTTGTAGGAATGGACACTGCATGAATTGACCTTTTTCTTTTATTTATTTGGACTGCAGGGTTTTGAATTTCACCTTCTAGGTTAGGGATTTCTTTTTCAACTTTCTGCTTGCCTTTCTTCATGGAAGAAGTAGGTGTATCACTCTCTGGAGTGGGATCAACAAACTTGTTTTCTGGGGACAATTTTGGTTCTTCTCCTTTTTTAGCTATTTCTTCACTAGGCCCAGAAGACTCTACTTCATACACAAAAGGTTGAGCAACAGGGTTAAGTTGGGACTGCAAGGTTTTAAACTGAACAAATTCCACCTAGGACATGGGAGAGACATCCCTAAGGGATTTTTCAACCAAAATCTTTACTAGGGCATGGTGGCTTATGGAATTTGCATTACCCTTTTGTGTTTCCTTGGCACTAATGCTTAACGTATTATAGAGAAATTTAGGAACATTGACTTGAACTTTATGCCTTAAACATCTAAGCAATTTGAAATGGTGGGCATGGAGGTTTGATAATCTTCCTTCACAAGTTAAATACCTAATAATGTGGTTAGCCAATTCTATAAATGGTGGTGGAAGTGACAACCTCTTCAATCCCTGCTTTGTGATTTCAAGTGGAGGATCACCCGGTCAGGAGAATTGAGCTTGAGATGACCTAGCGTCATGCTTGTTAGGATAGTGCTCTCCAACGACTGCTAATTCAGTGACCTCTGTAATTCTCTCCTTAGTAGTAACAACTGTTAAACCCCACATAGTTGCTTGTCCCTCTTCAAAAGTGCCCATAAATTCTACTGCAACCTCCTCATTGAATTCTGTCAACTAAAGGAAATACCCTAGCTAGCCGCTTACATTAAATCGGTGAAGTGCTTCAACATTTGACAGTAAAATACCATGGACGATTGGTATATGTCTCTGTAATTGTCCCCCCATCTTAATAATGCCTAGTCTTCAATTTTGTTGCTCTCCAATTCACTGTTAATCTTCAGTCCTCTTACACTCTGCAAATACACTCTTCTTGAAATCCCAATTGCTATTCTTGAGAATACCAATTTTCACTTACATTACCTCCGTTATGCTTGACATGAACAATAATAATGGCATTGATTACAGAGGACATCAAAGTCTTAAGTGGGAGTTATCTCATAATTTAATTATTGTCCTTTCAAGTCATGTCAAGCTCAAAAAATTACTCAAAAAATTAGAATTTGAAAGTACGACAAATGTGTTGGATTAAAAGAATTAATAGAATGCAACCTAAGTACAACTTTGATGTGACATGGATGTGACTAGGGTGAATTAGGAATAACACTTGGAAGTTATTACACTTCCCTTGCCCCCTACAAAATTTTGACAAGTGTCCTCACTTGATAAATTTGGTATGAGAATGGGAAACTGGCTCAATGCATATATCATACATGTAATGCAGTAGTATATATAATTATTCAAACTTATGCGGTAAAAGTGAGAAAAGAGTTAAAAAGTTATACCTGGAAATTTGTTATCATACACACGAATGCAAGCTGATGAGAGTGTTAGGTCTGACAGCCGCATGAAAGTGCTGACGTGGTGTTTTATTGAAAGCATTAAAATAGAAATTGTGAGTGATGTGGAGTTTGAGTGGGTGGTAGATAGAGGAATGAGATGAGTTGGTAAGAATAAGAGAGAAAAGTGAATGAAGAAATATACCTCATATGAAATGAAGTTTTATTATGGGATTTTTTGAAGGCATGTTATGGTGAGGCTACAGGAAGAAGGCTTTCACCTTCTACTGCAAGAACTGTTACCTGAGGGGCTGTTAAACTTTGCGTGCTGAACTGCTTCAAGAATTCTTCCTTTGTTTAAGGCTTGTGATAGAGGCATAGGCAGTTTCCATTGACAAGTAGCTTAAATTAGACTAGATCAAGTGTGGTCAGTTGGACTACCCCATTATCAAAGACATTGAATTTCATATGGCCCCAACCATTTGGTCTGCAGCTTTCCTCGAAGCTCCTTAAATCGAGAATCATACAATAGAGCCCAGTCACCTACTTGAAAGTGTTTATTCTTGATATGTGAATCATGCCACCTCTTCATTTGGTTATGGATTAGCTCTATCCTTTCCAATGCTAAATTTTGCATTTCATCCAATGAGTTGAATTGGAGAAGGCACTCTGCTTGAGCTGCAGGAAGATCAATGTTCAACTCCAGAGCTATGCACAATGTTTTGTGTTCAAATTCTATGGGCAACATTGCCGCTTTTCCATACACCAATTCAAATGGCGTGAATCCTGTTGTGGTCTTCCATGTTGTACGATAAGCCCAGATTACTTCATTTAACTGACTGCTCCAATCTCTTCGATGCAATTGCACTGTCTTTGTTAATATTGCCTCTATTTCTCTATTTGTCACCTCTGCCTATCCATTCACCTGCGGATGATAAGGACTAGACTTTCGATGTCTTATGCTATACTCCTTCATTAGTTCAGTGATCATATTTGAAGTGAATTGTGCTCCCTGGTCTGTGACTAATTCTCTTGGGACTCCATAATGTGTAAAAATGTCTTCATACAAGAATTTAGCTACTTTTTCATCTCTGGCATTTTGCATTGCTTTCACTTCCACCCATTTTGTCAGATAATCCATGCATACCAGGATATAAGATTTTCCATTTGATGGAGGATCAATTGGTCCTATGAAGTCCATACCCCATTTATCAAAGGGTGTTATCACTACTTGTGGATTAAGTGGCATCTCATCTGATTTTGTTGGATGACCCATCCTTTGGCATTTATCACATTTTTTTGTATAACTGGCTGCATCTTTGTGTAATGTTGGCCAATAATATCCTGTTGTTAATATTTTCAAGGTTGTTCTCTTTGCTACAAAGTGACCTTTGTATACCCCTAAAAATGGTCACCTAGACTATTAGCCCCTTTTGCTAAATCATAAATTGCCTATTCTTGATCAAATCCTAGTTCTATCATTTATTTGATTATTTTCTATGGGCTAACCATCTTATCCTAAGTCTTTATTTATTAAAAGGAATATTTCCTCCCCTTTTAATAAATAAAAATCCCCCACTTTTCCTCTTATCCTAAGTTGCACAAATAAAGCATTATTATTATTTTATAAAAAGGGAAAAATTACTTTTTGTCTCATATGGACACAAAAGTCAACTCCTATTTTCCTATTGGAGGATACTTGTGCACATGAATTGCTCCTCTCTTAAGCTCCACCATTGATTAAATCTTTTGCCTCTTAATCTCCATGGTCCATTCCTTCTCATTTCCTTTAAAAGGAGAGCTCTCTTCTTCATTCTAGATCCCCAACGTTTTATGCTAACTTTATGTTGCAGGATTTCTAGGTCACTTTGGAGCTTTTGAAGATTTGGAGCATTCTTAGCATCTACATCTCATTCTTGCATTCTTAGCTTAGCTTCATATTTATGCTTTCTTAGATTAGCTTCATTTCTATGCTCTAGATTAGCTCACATAGATTAATTAGCTTGGGTTGTAACACTTGCATATTTCCTTTCATAGCTTAGCTTGCATTTCCATTTCTAGCATAGCATTGCATTGCATTTTCATTCTTGATTCTTGAGGATATTGGCATTCTTGCCCTTGTCTTCATTGAATCTCCCATTGCATGGTTTACTAGCAAGGTTATAGGCTAAAGAGCTCTAGCTGAGAGCATTCTTAAAACCCTTGCACTCCATGCCTAGGGAGCTATTGATCGATTTGTGAGGGCTCATTCTTGAGTTTCCTTGCATGTAATGATTCATAGAAGTGTGACACATTTATAGCACACATTTTTGGTGCCTACCGTGGGGCTCGAACCCACGACCACGATCAGTTATTTTTGTAGATTATCTGATTTTTTTTCATGTACTAATCATTGTTAGATTTTGGATTTTGATTCTCCTAACTCTTGTTGGTCTAACAAGTTGTGGTTATAGGTGCTTCTTGCTTGAAATTTGCTAAAATCGCATGTCAAAGAGGGCTATTAATGGTTTTTGTAGGGCTGCCCTAAGCATAAAAATCAAATCAAGTGCTTGTTTAATTGCTTTCTTTATTAAGTGTGGCATATACTAGTTGTTTCCTTTCATAGGCACTTAATACCTTGTTGTAGAAATTTTGAGGTGGTAGGAGAGTATGCTCTTCACCCTTGTGGTGAAACAGAAATCTTGACCCATCTTGGGATTTTGAAAGCAAGGGGGTAATTGAATCTTTGCTTGGTGTGTTTGGGAGAGATTCTTGAGATAGGGGAGTATGCTCTTCACCCTTGTGGTGAACCAAAAACCTTGAACCTCAAGAGTTAATCCACTCTTTGTTTAGCTTAGGATCCTTTAGTGGGCCTACTCTTGAGTAATCAAGAGGAACGACCCAAGTGGGGACAACTTTGTCATCATTTTTCTTGGTGGCAAGTGATTCCAACTCACTATAATCTCAAGGCTATCAAGGACACAAAACCTTGGTAGACATAACACTTGTCTTCGCTTGATGTTAGTAGCTCATGGGATTGTGACCATGGGGAAAGCATTGAGCAAGAATGCTTAAGGTACTCTTGAGGCTGTGAGGTCCTAGTCCTCTATGAGGAGCAAGAGGGGTGTTATGAACGAAAGCCCTTACTACGAACCATTAGTTAGAGGCCACCTTATTTTAGCCGCTTAGCTTCTTGGTGCAAGGATTGATCCAAGTGGACTTAACCCGGATCACCCCAAGACACTCACCATATGTGTTCCTTTGGTTGTGTTTTTGACACTTCCATGACAACGCCAATATCTCTTGTGGGAAACCACTTGGTGTGAGGCAAGGGAGCATCAAGTTGTGGGCCACGTTGCTAAATAATGAGCCTTGTCCTTCTAGGTAGTAATTGCTTGAATTGTCTTCAATTGTGCTATACCAGTGTAAACATTCTCAACATTCAAACAAATGGTAGCATTCATAAGGTTTTCTATTTTGATATCACAAGTGCTTGTCTTGACAAGGTTGCTTTTTCCCTTGATTCAAGTATTCTATGACATGTTTGATCACCTACTGTTTGCAAACTTGTCTATTATCTACTATTACTGTATTTTTGAACTGTGAAATTGAACTTACAACCTACAACATTGACAAACTTGCTTTCAAAACTGAGTTTTTCATGTTCACTGGTCAAGAGTCACATTGTTTTCCTACGAACTATTGCACAAAGTTATTTTGCTATCTCACTGCTGCTTGCAATCCAAAGTTGATTTGTGTCACTTCCAGTCATCCTTGGTCAATCTAGGTCAAACCTTAGGTGCTATGTCATGTTTCTCAATATCCAAATGAATTTCAATGGTATCAATTTGCTCAAAATGGCTCTTGGTCACCTTTCTTCCACATCTCTCATGTCTTCCTAGTCTCCCATTTTCATCCTTTCTCTTCTTTCTTCATGCTTCTTTCTCTTCTTCCTAAAATTTTCATGTCTTCTTGATTCTTTTCCTCTTATTATCTAGTCTACCTTCTTCTATTTCATCTCTTCTATTCATTTCTTTGATGCTTGATTCCTCCTCTTCTAGAATCATGAATTTCAACTATCTTGCTATAGAACCTCTCTTGAGAAGGGATGATCTCAAACTCATTGCTCAATTCGAACAGTATTATTTTTCCAACCATCCCGCAAGTCATCAACTTAAGGCAAGATTAAATAAAAAGATGCTTGAGTCTGACGCCTTTGCTAGGATTATAGACATGATTCTCTCATAATCTCCTTCTTCCAATCACTCTTTATCTTCTAGGTCTTCTCATCATTCCTCATCTTCCACATCTTACCATGCCTTTTCCAGACATTATTCTCCTTCTTCAACTTCCAAATCTTATCATGACTCTTCTCAACATCATTCGAATTTTTCCTTAGCTAAGTTTTCTTCTTTCACTAGGTCTTCACCTTCCTCTTCTTCACGATCTTGTTCTTCCTCTACTTCCCCCAAGAGTCTTGGTTTTCTTCATGAGCCATACCATAATGAGCAACATGACAATCCTTGTAATACTTTTGATGACTATGATGATGGACAATGTAGTGATACTTACGACACCTCTATTCCTCAGAGTCCTCCTAGTCGCAGACTCATGCTTACTGAAAATGAGTTGTCATATTGGAGAGATTGTGATGGTGATCCATATGATTCTGATTTCAAAAGAGAGTTTGGTTATATTTGTAAACAATACCTTGATGATGATCCATCTACTACTACTGAGGACTATAAAATGCAACGTGCTGATTATAAACATTACTACTACAAGAATCTTTCCTCTAAGAATTCCACTGCTGAAAATCAAAATTGCACTTCCGAGCAAGATCATATTAATGTTCAACCTTTGTCTTGTGATGGTCCCCTTCCATCCCCTACTTCTTCCAATACTCATACATCTCCTAAAGCTTCTGAGTCTTCCAAATCTTTCACAAATCCTTCATCCACCAAAGATCCTAATACTTTTCATGCAGTTCCCTACAGTTATCCTCAAGGGCTACCTCTTAAAGAAACTCAAGCTCACCTTCAATTTGCTGCAAATACTTCTAATGATGCTAAACTGAAAGATCTTAAGCCTTCATCTACCATAGTGCCTACTTCAGCTAATTCTTCACCATCTCTTCTAAAGTCTTCCATACAATCCCAACATGCTTCCTTGTCCTTAGAAGTGGCTCCATGTCAAGAGGACTTTAAAAATGATAAAGAAAAGAATATAAAAAAAGATCAAGATCAAGAACTCTCCATGTCATCCAATTATTTTCATGATGTCTCTAATCCGTTTCATGGTTCCTTTGATCCTCTACGCTTTTTTGCATTCATTCCACCATCTCCTAAGAAAGATCAAGCTACTACTTGCACCATTGAGCTTATTGACGATCAAAATAACCTTACCACACTTGCACTTTTCAAAGATGATGTTTCCATTAAGGTTATTAAAAATGGTGTTGTTACTTCTGATATAATGCCTATTGAAAATCAAAAGAAAGTTGATACGCTTATGCTACCCAATGATCCTTGTCAAGATCAAAGTCTTCCATCTTCTTGTTCTACCGCTCCATGCTCGTTTCCACTTTCTACTCTTCCTAAGTCTTTGCAAGCTTTGAACAATCCTATCAAGGAAGGTGCTCCTATTCAAGATGTTCATGATCCTCTTGAAAACTTTAATGCTCACTTTAAAGATGCTGATATCCTTGGTTGTCATATAGACGCTGATGAACTTATTGATTATCCTTTTACATCTTCCACTTCCATCCTTGGACCTCTCCCACCACTGATAAGGGATTCATGTCTTCCCTCCATCTTGGGTCCTTATGTCCCTTCACTTTCCCCTCCTAATTCTCCTAATTCATCATCCATTTTGGGTCCTTACATCCCTCCATCTCTTATCTTTCCTCAAGATCAACATAGATGCATACCCTTGAATCCTTTTCATCCATCCACCCATCTAAACCAGTCATATCCTCCTCCTTCCAAAAATTCCAAGTCTTTTGGAAGTAACTTGAATGTTCAATACAAAAAAAAGAAGCAATACAAGAATCCATCAAAAAAAGAAGATCACCATGTCTCCTCTAATCGACATGGAAGCATAAAGTCAAAAGAGATATCTAAGAAGAAAACTACAAGACAAGTATGGGTTCCAAAATCCATCATTGAAGATATTCTCTCTAAATCATCAAAAGGAAATAAAAAGCCTAAGGCTATATGGATTCCAAAATCTCTCTTGAAAGAGTCTAATGTTGAGAAACACATGAAGTTGACATTCAAGCTTCCAAAGGCTTCCACTTCATCTTCTTCCAAAAATGATCTTCAATTCCATGCACCTGAACCGCAACCTCTGCTAAACATTCACCATATTCCTTCTTGTATTCCTTCATTCACATTTCCTTCACCCTCTCACCACCCTTCAAGGTGTGTGTCAATGTTGATCTTGTCTCCCTTTCTATCTCCCCTTTCACAATCTTTTTGTTCACTATCCTTCTACCTTCTATCATTTTTTCTCATTTTCTTATTTCTCATATCTTCCAACCTCACTCGCTTTGCATAAAAACCTTATCCTCCATTTTTCTCTTCCATCTTCCTTTCCCTATTAGCATCTTTGAGCATATCATTGTATGCACCCTAAAATGGCCGCCTAGACTTTGGGCCCCATTTATTCGATTTATTTATCCTGAATCAATTTTATCAATAATCAATATTTTCAACAATATCAATCTCTTGATCAAGTCTTAATTTCGATCATATATTGAATTTTTATCCTTGGGCTAACCATTTATCCTAAGTCTTTATTTAATTAAAATGAATATTTCCTCCCCTTTTGATTAAATAAAAAGCCCCACTTTTCCTCTTATCCTAAGTTGCACAAATAAAGCATTATTCCTATTTTACAAAAGGAAAAAAACACTTTTTGTCTCACATGAGGCTCAAAAGTCAACACTTCACTCTCATTGGAGGATACTTGTGCACATGGATTGCTCCTCTTTCAACCTCCACTGTCGATTAAGACTTTTTGCCTCTTAATCTCAATGGTCCATTCCTTTGCATTTCTTATAAAAGGAAAGCTCTCTCCTCCATTTGCATATCATGTTTTGTGCCAACTTTATGCTGCAGGAATTCTTGGAGAGTTTTTGGAGCTTTTGGAAACCTTATTGTTCTTAATCCTTCATTCTTGCATTTTTAGCTTTCATGGCATCTAGTTTAGTTTCTTTTGATGCAATAGATTTAACTCACATAGCTTAATAGGAGGGATTTGTAACACTTGTTCTTTCCATTTCATAGCTTAGTTGTATTGCATTTTTCATTTCTATAGACTAGTTTGCATTGCATTTTCATAGTGATTCTTGAGGATATTGGCACTCTTTCCCTTGTCCTCATTCGAATCTCTCATTGTGTGGTTGACTAGTAAGGTTATAAGCTTGTAGCTCTAACTGAGAGCAAACACATCATAGTCCCTGGCAACTCCATGCATAGAGAGCTATGAGCCGCTTTGTGAGGCCTCATTCTTGAGCAACCTTGCATGTAATGGTTCATAGAAGTGCACCATTTTAGTGTGTACATTTTTGGTGCCCACCGTGGGGCTGAGTAGATAGGCTTTGCCCTTTAGTTTCTTGCATTTTCATCAGTTTTTAGATTATTTTTCAGAAATTTTACAGTTTTTGGTTCTCTGTCTCAGAGTATTGTGCGATACTTCTCAGGTATATCGCTTGATATACCTTACTATACATGTGCGACACTTCACGCCAGAGAAGAATCACATAGTGGTATTGAGGTATATCGCCTGGTGTCATGCAAAATATCACCTGCCTATTGTGTAGTATATCACCCGAACTGAGGTATATCGCGCGAGTATAGAAAACTATATCGTGCGATACTGGTGAAGTTTAGGGTATATCGCTTGATTTGACAGAGACCTGCAGTTTGAGCTTTATCATCTGAATCTGATCATATTTAGTTTTTTGGTTTGCTTTACTGTATTTAGATAGGTCTAACCTGCATCTTTTAGCTTAGGTAAATCAGTTTCTTGCAATCATTTGTATTTGGATTTTGGATTTTGCTAACATTGTGAGCCTAACTAGTTGTGATTGTAGGTGCCTTTTGCTTGAGAAGCTTGCCAAAAATCGCATGTCAAAGAGGGCTACTAACAGTTTTTGCAGGGCTGCCCAAAGAGCATAAAAATAAAAAATAAAAAAATAAAAAAATCTTGCTTGTTTATTTGCTTTCTTTTCAAGTGTGGCATTCACTAATTGTATTAGGAATTTTTAAAACCTTGTGAAAGAGATTTTGAGGTGGTAGGAGAAGTATGCTCTTCACCTTTAGGTGAATCAGAAAATCTTGACCCATCTTAAGGTTTTGGAAGCAAGGGAGTAATTGAATCTCTTTGCTTGGTGTGTTTGGGAGAGATTCTTGAGATAGGGGAGTATGCTCTTCACCCTTGTGGTGAACCAAAAACCTTGAACCTCAAGAGTTGATCCACTTTTTGTTTAGTTGTTAGAATCTTTTAGTGGGCTTGCTCTTGAGCAATCAAGAGGAATGACTCAAGTGGGGACAACCTTGTCATCATTTTCCTTGGTGGCAAGTGATTCCAACTCACTATAATCTCAAGGCTATCAAGGACACCAAAAACCTTGGTAGACATAACACTTATCTTTGTTTGATGTGAGTAGCTCATGGGATTGCGACCATGGGGAAAACATTGAACAAGAATGCTTAAGGTACTCTTGAGGCCGCGAGGTCCTAGTCCTTTATGAGGAGCAAGAGGGGTGTTGTGAATGAAAATCCTTATTAAGAACCGTTAGATAGAAGCCACCTTGTTTAGCCGCTTATCTTCTTAGTGCAAGGATTGATCCAAGTGGTTTACTCGGATCACCTTAAGATACTCACCATATGTGTCCCTTTGGTTGTGTCATTTGACACTTCCACGACAAAGCCAACATCTCTTGTGGGTAACCACTTGGTGTGAGGCAAGGGGGCATCAAGTTGTGGGCTAAGTTGGTAAGTATTGAGCCTTGACTTTTTAGGATAGATTTGCT
The DNA here is from genome assembly GCA_027943335.1 of Chamaecyparis obtusa. NCBI lineage: Eukaryota > Viridiplantae > Streptophyta > Pinopsida > Cupressales > Cupressaceae > Chamaecyparis > Chamaecyparis obtusa. Next base: position 736,364 of record BSBK01004018.1, read on the forward strand.
TGAATTGTCTTCGGTTGTGTGATGCCAATGCAAACGTTCTTACATACAAACAATCGGTAGCATTCATAGGGTGCTTTTTCAGTTCTGATATCACAAGTGTTTGTCTTGGCAAGGTTGCTTTTGCCCTTGTTTCAAGTGTTTGAGACATGTTTGATCCCTCACTGTTTGCAAACCTGCCAAAATTCTGCTGATATTGTGATTGAAATTGAAAACATCAACCCTCAGACCAAAAAGTTTGACCAAGTAGACCCAAAAATGCAAATTTTACACAGTTCTGGTCAAGAGTTAAGTAATCTTGCAATAGTATCACGCCCTTTAGAGCAAAGTATCATGTGATACTTCACGGGTTCGAAAAGTGTCACCTGCTTTGAGAAGAAATATCACGCGATAGTTCGCCCTTGGCAGACTATCACCCGACCTGCCTGGAGTGTATCACTTGACTCTTATAAGATATATCACTTGGCATAAGGCGAAGTATCACGCGGTTATAGGTATATCACCCCAGTAGCCTGGAGTATATCGCCTGGGTAATTTCTGCCGTGCTTGCAATTTGGTCAGTTTCAGTTGCTGTTAATCAGGTTAGGTCTTAGAGTAGGCTTCTTGCTCTGACGTTTGAGACTTGTCTTGACTCTAAATTTCTGGTTTTAGTTCTCTGGGATAGCATCATCTGATTTATGAAATCACTTTGGAATAATTGTCAAATTAGAAGGTCATTCTTGGTGCCAAGGTTCATCTCTAAGATTGTTAGCTACATTCTTAGAAAATTTTAGTGCTCTTATTGTCCAAATCACTTTCATTTAAATCTCAATTTCAATCATATTTTGGCCTAGTCCAACCTCCTGGTTCAAAAGTGCAAGGGTAGTCACCCTTTGATTTGAAGCACCTCTTTGACAGTGTTGGTAAAGCCCTTTTTTTTTATCTTCTCATTTCTCTTTGGACAATAGAGGACTTTGATTATCCTAGTTTGGCGCTGACACTTTGAGAGGTCACCTTATCATTGAGAGTATCTTTCTTTCATGTCAGTTACGAAAAGGTACCAAGTCAATCAAGGGAAGCAACCCCCTATTGCCTTTAGCCAGTTACCACCCGTCAAGACTTGTCGACAGCATAAGGAAAAAGGACCCCTTTTTAATCAATCACCTAAGAGTGAATCTGAGGTTTGTTTTAGTTCGGAAGCTAATCCTAGTGAAGTGAAGGTTTGTTTTAATCCGGAAGCTAATCCTAGTGAAGTGAGCACCTCTTTTGTACCACTTTCATCAAGTATGGACATGAGTTACACTTTCACCCGACAACAAAGAGAGGCCATGAATCAAACTCTTGAGGATATCTTCCAACGACATAGAAGAGAGTACGGTGGTTCTTCTCATGCTAGTCCATCCGGGTCACCTCCCAACAACATGAGGTATTTTGATGCTCACTAATGAGCTAAGAGACATCATAAGCAAGCTCACTCAGATTCAGGGTCACAACATGAGGACCAGAACAATGAATCTAGTGATCACCACATTAACGCAGCCAATGCAATAAGGCATTCGAGACCATCCTCCCCACTTAAAGACACCTCTCGATATGCAAATACAAGATTGAGAAGCATTGAGAGGGAGAAGCAAGCCTATTTAGATGAACAAGCTGCTAAAAAGGAAAAATTCAAACAACTAGAAGAAGAGGAACGTGCGTTGTTGGATATAAAGAAAAGAGTCACCCAAGAAGAAGAAGATAGACTCTACGCATAAAAACTCCAAAGCTGATTCAACGGGAGGGGAACCAATAGTGGGACCAACTCACCCCCATCTACCCCTTCGCCAAGTCCTAAAAGAAGATCAAGGACACCCTCACGATCCCCAAATCCTAGAGGAAGAAGGGTTTCAAGATATGATCATCATAGGAGATGATCACCTCATAGACATTCAAAGCAACCCTCCCAATGAGCACATCATGGCTCACAACATGGAGGAAGTTATGCCAAATTTGACCATATGGATTTTATGACTATGCAACAAGAACCATCCTTTCAAGCATATGTGGAACGATATGTGGAACAAAACAAGGATCAATTCCTAGAAAGCCTTATCAACAAAGGTGCTAAAGTTCCATATGATTTTGACGTCCACCAAAAGATTAAGAAACATAATCCTTCAACCAATGAGGTGATCATGCAAATGCAGAAGGACATAGAAAGGATGAGGGCTCCTAAGAGCACATTTAATTTGGACTCCATATGTCCCAACCCGATTGACAAAAGTGTGGTGTTGGTTGAGTTCCCTAAGAAAGTTGAGTTTCCAACCTATGACAAATATGATGGCGTTGGTGACCCTCATGACCATGTTCGACAGTTCTACATAATGAGCTTTTCTTTTCATCATGAAGACTCCTACTTGATGAGATTATTTCTGAGGAGTCTCAAAGGCCAAGCCATGGAGTGGTTCACCAACCTTACTCCTCCAGTAAAGTCATTTAAAGAACTCATCCAAAGATTTGTTCAGCATTTTGCTTATAATCTATCAAGGTCAGTCACAATGCTTGATTTGTGCAAGCTTAAACAAAATCAAGGAGAATCTTGTCACTTTCCTACAAAGATGGAGACGTTTGTGCTCAAAATATCCCAGGACAATTCCTGAGGAGGAAAGAATAGACATCATTGTGAGTAACTTAGTGCCAGAATTAAGATATGAGGTAAGAGAGATACCATTTAATTCTTTTGATACCATGGTCGAAGTGGCATGTCGCATAGAGGATGTCCTAAAAGAACAAGGAATTTTGGCTAAATTAACTAATAACAACAATGGCCAAAACAACAACAATCATGGTTATAAGGACAAAAAGAACTCCTATTGGAATAAGAATAAATAGGTGGTCAATGATGGAGTTGTTGACTCACCACAACCTAAGAATGAAGGATTTCTTAATCTCTCCAATGCGGTACAAACCATGAAGCTACAAGCGTCCTCAGGACAACAAGAGAATAAATCCAAGTATCAAGGGAAACCCAAGAAGGAAAAGAGACAATTCACCAAACTTGGGGACTCCTATGCTGACATTTTCAAAACACTAATTGCTCATAATTTGGCGCAACCTCAGGATCCTGCCAAGCACCGCATACTATATCCTAAACCTCATTGGTGGGATGAGAAAGCCTTTTGTGTCTTCCACAATGGAATTGGACATGATATCAAAAATTGTTTTAGGCTTAAACATCTTTTCCAAGACCTCATTGAAAGTGGGTGATTACAAGTTGATGGTTTAACCACTAATGCGGATCATAAGGCTTTTAAGGAACCCTTGCCCAAATATGAAAAAGGGGAAAATTCTAACAACAAGCATGGTAAGGCTGCTATCAACTATACATACACAAATGCTGAAAATGTGATTAACATGCTTGAAGTGGCTGATGATAACATCAACATGATGAGAGGGAAAGATCCTTATGGATATGATGTGGACTCAACTCCTATGATTGATGAAAGACCCGCTGTGGTGATAAGAGGTCCTCACTCACGAAGAATGCCCCAGTCCCTCAATGCTGTCACTAGGGGTCAGGCCCAAGCTCCCATTATTATCAGAGGTCCTAGCACTAGCAATTCTAAGCAGCCCATGTCCAAGGGCGTTCCTCCTAAATCTGTCGTTGGTCCTGATTCCAATTATAATCTTATTGACCAATTACAACAAACACCCACGCAGATATCTATTTTTGAACTTTTAGAATTGTCCCCTAAGCATAAGCGCGTCTTGAAGATGCTTTGCGAGCAGCCAGTGTCCCTAACAACTTAGATATCGATCAATTCCAGAATATGGTCAACCATTTGGCTAGCCCTCATTACCTCACCTTCTCAGAAGAAGATGACAAATCCATCAGTCACCCACATAACTTGGCCTTACACATCGAAGTCATGATTCATAAAACCCATTTCAGGCGTGTACTGATAGATGGGGGTGCGGGGCTCAATATTTGTACCATGAGTTTGTTGAAGGCTCTAGGATATTCTGAGAACGTCATTGACACAAGGAAAAAGATCACAATCAAGGCATATGATGAAGCAGAAAGAAGTTCTAAGGGATTGGCCATTTTGCCTATTCGCATTGGTCCTGTAGAAAAGGATATCTTATTTCAAATTATTGATGTTGGAACTTTAGCCTACAACATTTTGCTAGGTAGGCCATGGATTCACGAAATGCAAGCAGTCCCATCAACGTATCACCAGTGTGTTAAGTTTCCCCATGATGGTGTAGAAATTTGCATACCTGGAGATAGTGCTTTGTCAGTTAATAACATTTATGCTGGATCACATGTACCTTTGAATAGGGAAGTTGACAGTCCTAGTAGTTCACTTGAACAATGCAAGCAAAAGTTTAAGACCATAGATCTTGGGATGGGAGATTATAAAATTGATTCTTTTACAAAAATGCCAATCTCTCCTAGGTCTTATGGGAGACCATCACCAAATATGAAACCTTCGTCATCAACAATGACATTATTTGGAAAATTTGTTGAGTCTTCGGTTCCTATTCAGGAAGAGAAAGAGGAAGTTGTCGTAAGGGATTGGATCTATCATGAGGAAAAATACAAACACAATGAGAATTTTGCTCCTTCACCTAAAGCTTATGGGAGAGGGTATACACTGGTTAAGAATATGGGTTATCTAGGATATGGTCCCCTTAGCCATAGGTTGGATGCTAAAGCTGAGCCTCTTCACCATGCCCTTTTTGGATGAAAGAATAAGTCCATAGTTGGCTTAGGTTTTGAAAATAAGAAGAAGAAAGGTGTCCCTGTCCTAGCTACGATGGACAGTGACAATGATTCAAACTATACACCTGATCTTTCTAATCAACAAGACATGTCTGATGATTGGGTGCCTTCAACAAATCTTCTTTGGGGAGATTCAAAAGATTTGATACTTGACAGTCCTACTATCCCAGCTGCGACGGATAGTGACTATATGACTGCTAGATCGATAATGGAAAGTGTTGCTATCCTAGCTGCGACGAATAGTACCAATGCTAGCACTAGAGAAGGGGAAACCCTTCCTAACCTTGAGGCTTCTACATCACGAGGCCCAAATGATGATTCAGACATAGACTCCCATGAGTATGAATGGGACTCACTTTCAGATGCAACAGTTGATTTGGACATGGATGTTGTCCATGCTTATAGTACCCAACCTGATGCGGCTAACGAGCTTAGTGTAGGACTAGAGGATTGTACTCCTCAAATTGCCTTAGTGGATGATGCTTCGTTTGGTAGGATGAGTCCTAATTCAGGTATCTTAGGAGAAGACTTGATGAATCCCAATTGTATGGTCACCAGAGATAACACCTTCACATAAATAATATTGAACCAGACATTGACCTACCCCTTGTTCACTATGACCTAATTAACTGGTCTCAGCACCATCAAGAGCCTATATTCCTCACTTTTTAGAATGATTACGAAATTGCCTGCTATCTGAATGCTCTTGAACCCATGGCTTCTTCCACCAGTGAACCAACAACAAGTATGACAGAGCCTGATATTAAGTACCTCAGTCTAAAAATAAAAGAGAAAGAAAAAAAGAAAAATAGGTTTGATGGCGAAAACCACTTTGTCGCGGTATCAAAACCAAAAATAGTAAAAAGAAATGACGTATCTGAGGGTGAAAACTTCTTTGAGGCACCTAAGGATGGGGTACTTAATAACTTGCCGAGTTATTTTCAAGACAGATCATCAGTATTGATTGAGCCAACAAAACCAGTCAATTTGAACACAGAAGAAACTCCTCAAATAGTTCATCTTGCTCAGTCTTTATCAAAAGAAGAGACCAAGGCATATATACAATTCTTACAAAAGAAGAAAATTAATTTTGCATGGACCTATTCAGACATGCCAGGGCTTGACACAAATCTTATAATGCATCACTTATCCATAGCTCCAGGAGTCAAACCAGTGAAACACAGACTCAGAAAAATGCATCCACATGTAGCTCTCCTTGTCAAAGCGAAATTAGAAAAACTTTTGAGAGTTGGATTCATCAGAGCCATCGATTATGCAGAATGGATCTCAAACATAGTACCAATTTCCAAACATGATGGGTCCATTCGTGTATGCATAGATTTTAGAGATTTAAACAAAGCATGCCCAAAGGATGATTTTTCACTTCCAAACATTGACATGATAGTGGACATGACAACGGGCTATGACATATACTCTCTAATGGATGGTTTCTCAGGATATAATCAAATTAAAATAGCTCTCGAAGACCAAGAGAAAATAGTGTTCACATGTGCATGGGGAACCTATTGCTGGAACGTCATGCCATTTGGGTTAAAGAATGCAGGAGCAACCTACCAAAGAGCTATGACCACTATCTTTCATGATATGATGCACAAAAACATGGAAGATTATGTGGATGATACCCTGGCAAAATCAAGAAAATAGGACACACACCTCAATGATCTGGAAGTAATTCTAGATCACATGGAACAGTTTCAACTCAGATTGAATCCAAAGAAGTGTGCATTTGGTGTCACCTCAGGCAAACTTTTAGGATTTATAATATCAGCAAAAGGTATAGAGGTTGACCTCGAAAAGGTCCAAGCAATTTTAGACATGCCACCTCCAAGAAACATTAGTCAGATGAGAAGTCTTTAGGGATGACTCCAGTCAATTAGGAGGTTTATCTCATAGTTGGCAGATAGAGCACAACACTTTAATAAGATGCTGCATAAAGGTGCTTCTTGTGTATGGAATGAGGATTGCCAAAAGAGCCTTGATCAAATAAAATAGTATTTGGCTAATCCTCCAGTTTTGATGCCTCCTATTCCAGGGAAGCCTTTGATTCTATACATTTCAGCAACAGAGTCTTCCTTGGGGGCATTGTTAACTCAATTAGATGATACTGGGAAAGAACAGGCCATATACTATATCAGCTATACTCTAGTCCCCTATGAGATCAATTACAATAACATTGAGAAGTCTTGTCTTGCAGTGGTGTTTGCTTCTCAAAAGTTGCGACACTATATGCTTGCTCATACCATACATTTGGTTGCAAAAATTGATCCTCTTAAGTACTTGCTTAGTAAGGCTTCCCTCACGGGTAGAATTGCTAAATGGATGATGGTCTTAACTGAATTTGACATAGAGTACGTTGAAAGAAAGGCCATAAAAGGGCAAGCTATTGCTGACCAATTAGTTGATTTCCCAATTTAGGATAGTATGCTTGTTTAAGTGGAATTCCCAGATGAACACATCTTGTATACGACTACTCGCACTTGGAAAATGTTCTTTGATGGTTCCTGCATGCAAAATGGATCAAGTGCTGGAGTATTATTTGTTTCTCCACATGGGTACAATATTCCAAAGTCTTACAAACTTTTATTCCCATGTACAAATAATATTGCAAAATATGAAGCTTTAACCAATGGCTTGAGAATGGCTATAGAATGGAACATCACAGAGTTACATGTCTTTGGGGATTCCTAGTTAATCATCAACCAAGTCAATGAGGAGTATCAAACCAAGGATGATAAATTGATACCCTACAAAAAGATGGTTGACTCATTGAAACGTTACTTTACCTTTGTGACGTTTCAACAGATCCCTAGGACAGAGAACAAAGCTGCAGATGGCATGGCCAAATTAGCTTCACTTCTTTAGTTGGAGACACATGAATCAAGATTTGAATTCCTTATGGAAGAGCTACACCATCCCATCTTTGACTCATCTGAAAGCCATGTCATTTGTACCATTGTCACACACGAGTCTTCCCGATATGGTGCTATCTATTCATATCTTTGTGATGGCATCATCCCTGACACATTCAACCATTCTGAACACCGAAACCTCATCCGTAACACCTCTCGCCACACCCTTATCTCTGGTGATTTATATAGGAGGGGTTTAGATGGGCCGCTCCTTAGGTGCTTGGAAAAGGAGGAATCCAACCAAGCGTTAGTTGACATCCACGAGGGCATTTGTGGTGGACATTCTAATGGTCTTGCCATGGCCCGAAGGTTACTTAGGGCAGGATATTATTGGCCCACAATGCAGATAGATGCAGTAGCCTTTGCTAAGTCGTGTGAAAAATGTCAGAAACATGGAAACCTGATTCATGCTCCAGGTAGGGAGTTGATCCCTTCTGTTTCTCATTGGCCATTTCAGCGCTGGGCCTTTGATCTAGTTGGGCAGATTCATCCCAACTCATCAGGTGGACATAAGTTCATTATTACTGCCACTGACTACTTCACAAAATGGGTGGAAGCTGTGCCACTTTTTGTTGCTTCAGGGAAGACTATCTCTTTGTTAATCTTGAATCATATTATTTGCCGATTTGGAGTGCCTTTTGAGATTATCACTGATAACGGAGGTCAATTCAAGAATAAGGACCTAAAGCATTTATGCAAAAAGTTTAAAATTAAGCAACATTGGTCCTCCATCTATTTTCCATAGGGAAACGGATAGGCAGAAGCCTCCAATAAAAACATTCTTAAAATTCTTCATAGGACAGTGCACAAGAATGGTAGGGATTGGCACTTACAAATCAATCCAGCACTATGGGCTTACAGAACAAGCATTCACACACCTACAAGAGCCACTCCTTTTTCTCTTACCTATGGCGTTGAAGTGGTATTACCTTTAGAAGTCGAGATACCATCACTTAGAGTCTCACTCAAAGGTTTGATTACAGATGAGGATTACCGCGCCATGAGGTTACAGGAACTATAACTTCTAGATGAGAAGCGTAAGGCTTCCTTTGATCATATGAGAGTGTATCAGAAGCGTATGTCCAAGGAATTCAACAAGAAGGTTCACCCTAGAGAATTTCAAATAGGTGATCTTGTTTTGCGAGAGAACCCTAAGAACCAACAAAACAAAGAACAAAAGGGCAAGTTTGAACCTGACTAGCTTGGACCATATGTCATCACAACTGCTTTTGGTACCGGTGCGTATTTACTGTCAGATCTTGATGGAGAACAGCTCCATGATCCCATCAACATTATGCACCTCAAGAAGTTCTATCCTTGATGCCCGTTTCTGTTTGGGGTTATCCTTTGTACATATTTATTGATCTTGACAAAATACCCAAAAAATTGATATATGATGCTGAAAAAATCCTAAAAAGCATATACAGTCCTGAAAAAATACAAAAAAATCAAAAGTTCAAAAAATTCTAAAAAAATAGAAAAAGTGCCTTGGTGAAAACTGGAAACAGGCGCCTTGGTAGCAAAAATTCAAAAAATAAAATAAAATGAAAAAAGAGAAAATTGTAATAAGAATCCAAGTGGTGAAAACTTAGAAACAGGCGCTACTTGAGGCCTTTGCACTCCTATTTATTAGCATCCGTCCTCGACACTGAGCCTTTCTCCATCATACCTTGACCTTATTTGGCTTAGTCTGGAATTGGTCTTTGTCTTTGTCTAAGGGGCATACCTGTTAGCATAGGTCCTTTAGGTGCGTTTGTCTCTTGGGCCATTTCACAATAGGTGTTTTTTAACACCATCCCAAACAGTGTTTTTCAACACTACCCTTGAGTCGAGTGTTTCTTAACACTTATCAGATGTCTTTCCCAATAGTCTACGTATGCTGCGATATTGCTCATTTGTAGATGCGATACTCAGAGTTTGACTCTATGACCAACACACACACACACTTAAACAATCAACTCATTGAGATATGTTGACTTTATTTTCTTTATGTGCTATCTATGAGGATTTCTTTGATGAGTGGTCTCTCCCTTAGAAGTTTTTGATGATGCATAGCTAGAAGACTGAGGGCATGAGAACATATTTTATTTCTTTATCTGCTTGTGGGTATAGTTTGTTGATCCTAACTGTCATGAGCATTTATGCTGGTCCTACTTGACACTATGGATTGACAAGGTATTATCCTTGACTGTTTTATGCGAGTGCATGTTTCTAGCTATCCTGATTTTCATGTGTCTTGATACAAGCATAATCTCGCCATATAAAACTTAGGTAATCTCACTGCATTAGTCATATTGACCTACATGTCTTTGATGCCTAGGTGAGATTCCCACATTTCTATCTGATAAAGATCATATTCATATCCACATAGTTATGCTAGTGTGCATTGTATGATCTTACGACGCTACCAATAATGCTCGATGATGATAATTAGATGTCTATAAGCATTGTGACCTTGCAAGTCAACCACTTTCATAGTAGCTTGCATTTTTAGGGTCATGATAGTCTAGTTTTGCATTTCTTGCATATGGAGAGAGCTCTCCTTTTCATCTTACATGGACCTGTCAGTCGACTGCGCTCACCTTTCTTTTTTCTTGATCATGTCTTTCACTCCTTGTCTTTTTCATCTCGAACCTGTTCCTGCTCATCACAAGGGGTTAATCATATCATCATATCTATATCACAATTGTCCTTTCCAGAAACATGAGTCTATATCATACACATGAGAATTAAACATACATCTATGAGAGAGAACATAAATAAGCATGTACATAAGCATTTTTGAACAAAATGACAAGACAATATACATAAACTGATACATCCATCACAAGAGAGACATAAACACATGATACAATCAAACATCCAGTAATCTCATATATACATCAATGTCACGATACAATATACAATATGGGATCCCATAATCTGGATCAATGTCTCAAGATATGTCTAAACATCTATCAACCTAAGACCTAACCCTAGGACTCACTACCACCCTCGTCAGGAGCTCGTGGTGGTAGAGGAGGCATGGCTCTCTTATCAAGTACCGCATTTGATACCTCTACCCTCTGAGAATATGATGGTGCTCTCTCACCCTTTGGAACGGCCTAAAGGTAGAGTCTGTAATAATATGCTACTCTCGCTGACTCCCGTCAGATCTCTAGCGCATCTGCCTGTGCCATCGCCTCACGGCGTGCTATCTCTGCCCTGAGATCAACTATCTACTGATCTCACTCCGCTCTCAGATCTAGTAATTGCTGGTCTCTCATTGCTATAGTAATCTGGAGCTACTGCATCTCAACCTTGAGAGCCTGTATCCTCACTCTCAGATCATCTCCACCCGTAGGTTGGTCCTGCTGTGCCTCTGCCTGCCGGCGAGTTGGTCTCACCTCATCCTCAGGCGTTGCTGATCTCCATCCCCGTGACCATTTCTAGCCACCTGATCTCGATCCCTCTCCTCTCTCCATCCTCCTCCCTCTCCCCCTCCCGCCATCTCCTCCATCCCCTCTGTCCCCTCCGTCTCCTCCGTCTCCTCCGTCATCTCCTCCGTCTCCTCCCTGTGCTGGTACCTGCGCATCTGGTATCATAAACTGAGGGAATGGCACCCTCTGCCGCTCTACCCTATATGTTGCATCGGCCCCCGCATCTGCCACATCTGGGAAATACTTCTAGGGCTCGCTCCTGATACTTGTTGTCTCTACGACAGCCTGCTGATAGTCTAACATGGGTAGCCACCCATGACCCTCTTCATCCCTAGCCTTGGCATATGTAGTAGTCTCTGTCGAGACTCGCTAGTGCCTCCCAAACTATCACCACACTCGAGTGATACAAAATCTCTCCACTATCTCGGTATATCGACCTATTAGTGGCCGAGTGCACATCATATAGCTTAGCTCATCGGCTGCATCTCCCCAGACCTCCACCTCCCTGTATGGCCTCCATGTGAAAGAGGCTATCTCATCTAAGATCCTCCTATAATATGTCACATCCCTAGTATGGGCATGTGATATGAATCCTAGGTACCTTTATATAAAGAGGTACCTCCTCTCCCTCGGCTGAACTCTGGGGTGCACCACAACGATGTGCTCCCAAGCCCACACCTGTGCCAGGATGGCACTGCAAGCCCAAGTCTGACCGTCCCTGTATACGATCTCATGTAGCTCATGATACATCTCTGCCAATATGGCAGGACCCCATGCCATCCGACGAGGCCTGCCTACCAAATCCACCAGTAATCTAGCTGATGAAGGGTACTCCCCTTAATACCACAAACACATAACAGAAATAGAGAAACAACAACAGTAATATGCAAGAACATAAAATTAGCTTCTTATTATCTCCACAAATGTGGAATTACAAACTTTCAGAATTACAATATGCAAAGCCACATGGGCATTCCCTTACAATATTCTGTAGGACAAAGCCTCGAACTATTACCCAGATCTACTACCCAAGAACTATTCTGAACTACCTAAGACAATAATACAACCTTCCTTATATAGGCAATTTTTCACCGCCTGGGAAGGTTCCAGAATTTTAGCCAATAAGGCCGACCAAACTTAGAATTATTTTATTTTACATTTTATTACATCATAATCGGCTCAAGATAACCTTTGAAACCCGAACATAAATTTTGAAGAAAATTATTTTTCGCCATTTCGGGTGGCCCAACTTCCGAAGACCATAAGTCATCACAAGTTGACCCGATCGGCTATTATAACCCCATTTCAGAAATGCCACGAAGCGCTCTACAGGCTTGACCCGCGCAAGCGCCCGTCACCCAAATTTTCGACCTCATCTGGGGCCTCTAAAGCTTTCAAAATTGAGTTCAAAGTTTCTGTACCCTGCTGCCAATACCGAAAATCTTCAATATCTTCCAATATACACTTGATCTGGCAATGAAACTTTACTGGCAGACTTATATGACCAGAATCAACCTCCAAGAAAGAAATCAGATCATTCTGAGCACATACAAAAATTATAAAAAATAGTAACTTTCCATAAATAGCAGCTCTGCACAAAATAGCCCTTATTGAATACAAAAACAAAAATATTTTTGGGTGATGCAAGATTGCTCTTACACCCAAGATGCTCCTGCATCAGACACCCGGGATAATTTGAGAAGTGACCCTGTCACGATTCAGGTGTGCAGAGGAAAACCAAGACGGTTAACCTCCTCCTTTGTTAGCCATGATGAATCTTCAACAGGTCCTCCTTTCCATTTGACCAAATATTCTTCATATGTCCTATTCCTTGTGCTTCTGCCAACACGACTGTCCAGTATGTCTTCAATCTCCTTGATATCTGAACTGGTTGTTGAAATATTCCACTGTGCTGCTACAACCTCAACTTCAACACCTCCTTCATGATACTCTGTCAAATCTAAAATGTTAAACACTGGTAAAATATTTAGCTCAGTAGGCAATTCTACCTCATATGCGTTTCCTGAATCATGTTTCTTCAGTATCCTGCATGGTCCAAACTTCTTCATTTTCAGCTTGTTATATGTACCAACTGGAAACCGCTCCTTCCGCAAATGAACCATGACTTCGTCACCAACTTGAAATTCTTTATACCTCCTTTTCTCATCTGCCTTAACCTTATACTGTGCATTCATCTTGGTAATATGCTTCCTCACCTCTTCATGGACGTTCTTCAAGTGTTCTGCAAAATCTTCAGCTTCAGCACTACTTATTTCTCCTTTATCTATTTTCCTCAATTCGGATGCATTTCTTGGACTACTTCCATATACAATCTGGAATGGTGATTTACCAGTGCTCCTGTTGACAGAATTATTGTATGCAAATTTCGCCTGTGGTAAAATCAAATCCCATCCTGTTAACTTATCTCCAACCAAATATCTCAGCAAATTTCTCAAACTCCTATTCACCACCTCTGTCTGTCCATCAGTCTGTGGATGATGTGATGAACTGAACTTCAAATCTGTCTTCAACTTCTTCCACAATGTACGCCAGAAATATCTAACAAACTTAGTGTCCCGATCTGAAACTATGGTCTTTGGCAAACCATGAAGTCTCACTACTTCTCTGAAAAATAATTCTGCTACATGAACAACATCATTAGTCTTCTTGCAGGGAATAAAATGTGCCATCTTTGAAAATCGGTCAACTACTACAAAAATTGAATCATGTCCCTGCTGTGTCCTCGGTAAACCAAGAACAAAGTCCATGCTGATATCCTCCCAAGGTGTCTCTGGTACAGGTAATGGCTAATACAACCCTGTATTCTACTTCACTCCTTTCGCCATCTGACATACTCTGCAACTCTGTACAAACTTCTTCACATCTTGCTGCAATTGTGGCCAATAATAATTCTCATCAACCAAAGTAAGGGTTTTATCACGACCAAAATGTCCAGCCAATCCTCCACTATGCTTCTCCTTAATGAGATTCTCCCTCATAGAACTTCGTGGAATGCACAACTGACTCTCTCTGAATAGCATATCATCCTGGATGATGAAATCCAACCATTTTGTCATGTCTAGAGTAACAGGTTCTGTATAAGCTTTCCAAGCTTCACCAAAATCAGGATCCTCTAGATACAAATTCTTGAGTTCCTTGAACCCAACCACTTCAATCTGCATTTCTGTCAGCAATAGTTGCCTTCTGCGAAGAGCATCTGCAACCCTGTTAGACTTTCCACTCCTGTGTTTCAAAACAAATGTATAACTCTGCAAAAACTCAACCCATTTCAAATGCCTTTGATTCAATTTTCCTTGACTATTCAAATATTGCAAAGCTTGATGATCAGTATACAAAACAAACTCCTTAGGAAGCAGATAGTGTCTCCACTTCTTTAATGCCTGAACTATAGCATAAAATTTCTGATCATAAACAAAATATTTTCTCTTAGCATCATTTAACTTCTCACTGAAATAAGCAACAGGTTTACCTTCTTGGCTCATAACGGCTCCTATTGCAGTACCACTAGCATCACAGTCTACTTGAAACACCTTATTAAAATTTGGAAGTGCTAAAACAGGTTGTTTTGTAACTTTTTGTTTCAACAATTGAAAACTCTTTTCTGCCCCATTAGTCCACTTAAACTCTTTTCTATCCCCTCTCATTGTTTCAGTCAAGGGTCCACAAATACTACTAAAATTTCTGATAAACTTTCTGTAAAAACTAGCTAGACCATGAAAAGATCTTACCTCAGTAGCACTCCTTGGAGTAGGCCATTCAAGGATAGCCTGTACCTTCTCTGGGTCCATTTTTAGACCTTCTGCTGAAACTACAAGTCCCAAATACATTAACTCTTTCTTCACAAAACTCCACTTCTTCAAACTAATCAACAATTTCTCTTTTCTCAACTTCTCAAATACCATACGAATATGCATCATATGTTCTTCCAATGTCTTGCTAAAAATTAAAATATCATCTAGGTAAACAATGACAAACTTACCCAGAAATTCTTTCAGAACCTCGTTCATGAGCCGCATGAAAGTGCTCGATGCATTGGTTAGCCCAAAAGGCATGACTAACCACTCATACAGTCCTTCCTTTGTCTTGAAGGCAGTCTTCCATTCATCTCCTTCTCTGATCCGAATCTGATGATATCCACTCTTCAGAACTATCTTTGAGAAATACACAGCTCCACTCAAACAGTCCATAATATCATCCATTCGTGGCAATGGAAACTTGTAGTTGATTGTGATCTTGTTTATTGCCCTAGAATCTGTACACATCCTCCATTCTCCATTCTTCTTTGGTGCTAATACCGCTGGTACTGCACAGGGACTCAGACTCTCAAAGATCAATCATTTCTGTAACAGTTCATGTACTTGTCTGTTCAACTCTTCACTTTCTGCAGGTGTCATTCTGTGTGCTGCCTTATTCGGCAAACTCACTCTTGAGATCAAGTCCATCTAATGATTGATCTTCCTGACTGGTGGTAATCCATCAGGCACGTTATCGGATACAATATCCTGAAACTCATTCAACAAATCTACAACTTCTACAGGAACATCTTCTACTTCCTCTTTACCAGCTTTTGGAATTAAAGCAAAACATACATGCTCATGCCTCATACCATCTAAGAAATTTCTTCCATCAACAAAAGTTATCCTTACATTACCACATACCTTTTCTTCGGTCTCCTTCAATGGTTTTAGCTTATGTCGCACTCCATCCTTTGTCAAAGAATAGGTATTCGCACGACAATCATGTACAACACATCTGTCAAACTGCCATGGTCTACTTAACAACATATGACATGCATCCATAGAGATGATATCACATAGTACCTCATCTTGGTACCCACCGATCTTGAACTTTACCAGGCACTGTTCACTGACCATGACCTTGTGGTCATCCTGCACCCAGGCAATCCCATATGGATGTGGGTGTTTCTGTCTCTTGAGCTTCAACTTTGTCACCATCTCTTCTGACACCAAATTGTCAGTGCTTCCACTATCAATAATCACATCACAACATTTACCTTCACACTTGCACCTGGTGCGAAACAAGCTCCTCCTTTGCTCAGGTTCATTCTCACCACTCAACAGGACTCTTCTGTTAATCAACGTTTCTCCTCTCTCAGCATCTTCAGAATTTGATGATCTGGCATCTTCATCTATATGTGCAACTCTGGCCTGGCCTTCATTTCTCCTGTCTATTCTGCCTTGGTGCTGAGGACATTCAAATGCCCTATGACCTTCTTCTCCATAGTGAAAACATGTTCCACGGAAGCCACCTCTTCCAGATCCTTGTCCTCTTCCTCTTCCTCTCTGATCTTTATTATTCTGATCCTGGAAGCGATTGAAATTATTTTCACACTGATTCTGACTGCTACTGGCCTCATCTTTCTTTTTCGGATCTTTATTTCGGCCACCATATGATCGTCCACCAGATCGTCCACCGCGACCTCTTCCGTTTTGTCTGCTCTCGAACTTCTTGTTCAGCGTTTCCTCTACTTTTAGGGCAAATTGGTATGCCTCCTCAATACTGTTCATTCGAACTAGATTCAACTCTTCCTGAATGCTTGGCCTTAACCCATTAAGGTATCGGGCAACTTTCTCCTTATCAGCTTCTGCATGACCTGTTCTGATAAGGAGTCGATAGAACTCCTCTGTATACTCATGAACAGATCTTTCTGCTTGCTTCAAACTCTGCATTTTCTTTAGTAGGTCAAGCTCATAATCAAAAAGAATGAACTGTCGCTTTAATTTATCCACCATCCGATCCCATCTCGTGATTTTCTCCTTTCCCCTTCTATTTCGCTCCAACTGAATCTCTTGCCACCATATCTTCGCATGACCTTTCAGTCTGGCCTTCGCAAATTTGACCCTATCAGGATCCTCAACATCTTCATACTCAAAATATTCTTCACATTCATTGATCCAGTCGATCAATTTCTCTGGGTTAAGATTTTCAGAAAATGTAGGAACCTCAATCTTAGGTCTTTTCCCAATCTTGGAAATCGCCCGAAAAAGTCTTTCTTCCTCCTGGTTCACAATTTCAACTTCTCTTTTTTGATATTCTTCTTCAGCTTCATCCTCGCTTTCGTCTCTGACATTAAGATTCATTCCTCTACGAATCTCTTCTTGTAATGCTCGCACTTGTCTCTACAGCTCTCTAACCTCAGGTGTTACAACACCAGCTCTTCCGCCACGTTCCCTTCGTGGAGGCATTTTCGCGATGCGCGCTGAAACCCTAACCACGGTCCTGGTGCAAACTGCCTCACAGTCGGTGATCTGTTTACACACTCAAGAAAACCTGCTCTGATACCACTTGATGAAGGGTACTCCCCTTAATACCACAAACACATAACAGAAATAGAGAAATAACAACAGTAATATGCAAGAACAGAAAATTGGCTTCTTATTATCTCCACAAATGTGGAATTACAAACTTTCAGAATTACAATATGCAAAGCCACATGGGCATTCCCTTACAATATTCTGTAGGACAAAGCCTCGAACTATTACCCAGATCTACTACCCCAGAACTATTCTGAACTGCCTAAGACAATAATACAGCCTTCCTTATATAGGCAATTTTCCACCGCTTGGGAAGGTTCCAGAATTTTAGCCAATAAGGCCGACCAAACTTAGAATTATTTTATTTTACATTTTATTACATCATAGTCGGCTCAAGATAACCTTTGAAACCCGAACAGAAATTTTGAAGAAAATTATTTTTCACCATTTCGGGTGGCCCAACTTCTGAAGACCATAAGTCATCACCAGTTGACCCAATCGGCTATTATAACCCTATTTCAGAAATGCCACAAAGCGCTCTACAGGCTTGACCCACGCAAGCGCCCGTCACCCAAATTTTTGACCTCATCCGGGGCCTCTAAAGCCTTCAAAACTGAGTTCAAAGTTTTTGTACCCTGCTACCAATACTGAAAATCTTCAATATCTTCCAATATACACTTGATCTGGCAATGAAACTTTACTGGCAGACTTATATGACCAAAATCAACCTCTAAGAAAGAAATCAGATCATTCTGAGCACATACAAAAATTACCAAAAATAGTAACTTTCCATAAATAGCAGCTCTGCACAAAATAGCCCTTATTGAATATAAAAATAGAAATATTTTTGGGTGATGCAAGATTGCTCTTACACCCAGGATGCTCCTGCATCAGACACCCGGGGTAATTTGAGAAGTGACCCTGTCACGACTCAGGTGTGCAGAGGAAAACCAAGATGGTTAACCTCCTCCTTTGTTAGCAATGATGAATCTTCAACAGGTCATCCTTTCCATTTGACCAAATATTTTTTATGTCCTATTCCTTGTGCTTCTGCCAACACGACTGTCCAATATGTCTTCAATCTCCTTGATATCTGAACTGGTTGCTGGAATATTCCACTGTGCTGCTGCAACCTCAACTTCAACACCTCCTTCATGATACTCTGTCAAATCTGAAATGTTAAACACTGGTGAAATATTTAGCTCAGTAGGCAATTCTACCTCATATGCGTTTCTTGAATCATGTTTCTTCAGTATCCTGCATGGTCCAAACTTCTTCATTTTCAGCTTGTTATATGTACCAACTAGAAACCGCTCTTTACGCAAATGAACCATGACTTCGTCACCAACTTGAAATTCTTTATACCTCTTTTTCTCATCTGCCTTAGCCTTATACTGTGCATTCATCTTGGTAATATGCTTCCTCACCTCTTCATGGATGTTCTTCAAGTGTTCTGCAAAATCTTCAGCTTCAGCACTACTTATTTCTCCTTTATCTATTTTCCTCAATTCGGATGCATTTCTTGGACTACTTCCATATACAATCTGGAATGGTGATTTACCAGTGCTCCTGTTGACAGAATTATTGTATGCAAATTTCGCCTGTGGTAAAATCAAATCCCATCCTGTTAGCTTATCTCCAACCAAACATCTCAGCAAATTTCTCAAACTCCTATTCACCACCTCTGTCTGTCCATCAGTCTGTGGATGATGTGATGAACTGAACTTCAAATCTGTCTTCAACTTCTTCACAATGTACGCCAAAAATATCCAACAAACTTAGTGTCCCGATCTGAAACTATGGTCTTTGGAAAACCATGAAGTCTCACTACTTCTCTGAAAAACAATTCTGCTACATGAACAACATCATTAGTCTTCTTGCAGGAAATAAAATGTGTCATCTTTGAAAATCGGTCAACTACTACAAAAATTGAATCATGTCCCCACTGTGTCCTCGGTAAACCAAGAACAAAGTCCATGTTGATATCCTCCCAAGGCGTCTCTGGTACAGGTAATGGCTGATACAACCTTATATTCTGCTTCACTCCTTTCGCCATCTAACATACTCTGTAACTCTGTACAAACTTCTTCACATCTTGCTGCAATTGTGGCCAATAATAATTCTCACCAACCAAAGCAAGGGTTTTATCACGACCAAAATGTCCAGCCAATCCTCCACTATGCTTCTCCTTAATGAGATTCTCCCTCATAGAACTTCGTGGAATGCACAACTGACTCCCTCTGAATAGCATATCATCCTAGATGATGAAATTCAACCATTTTGTCCTGTCTAGAGTAACAGATTTTGTACAAGCTTTCCAAGCTTCACCAAAATCAGGATCCTCTAGATACAAATTCTTGAGTTCCTTAAACCCAACCACTTCAATCTGTATTTCTGTCAGCAATAGTTGCCTTCTGCAAAGAGCATCTACAACCCTGTTAGAATTTCCACTCCTGTGTTTCAAAACAAATGTATAACTCTGCAAAAACTCAACCCATTTCAAATGCCTTTGATTCAATTTTCATTAACTATTCAAATATTGCAAAGCTTGATGATCGGTATACAAAACAAACTCCTTAGGAAGCAGATAGTGTCTCCACTTCTTTAATGCCTAAACTATAGCATAAAATTTCTGATCATAAACATAATATTTTCTCTTGGCATCATTTAACTTCTCACTGAAATAAGCAACAGGTTTACCTTCTTGGCTCATAACAGCTCCTATTGCAGTACCACTAGCATCACAGTCTACTTGAAACACCTTATTAAAATCTGGAAGTGCTAAAACAGGTTGTTCTGTAACTTTTTGTTTCAACAATTAAAAACTCTTTTCTACCCCATTAGTCCACTTAAACTCTTTTCTATCCCCTCTCATTGTTTCAGTCAATGGTCCACAAATACTACTAAAATTTCTGATAAATTTTCTGTAAAAACTAGCTAGACCATGAAAAGATCTTACCTCAGTAGCACTCCTTGGAGTAGGCCATTCAAGGATAGCCTGTACCTTCTCTGGGTCCATTTTTAGACCTTCTGCTGAAACTACAAGTCCCAAATACACTAACTCTTTCTTCACAAAACTGCACTTCTTCAAATTAATCAATAATTTCTCTTTTCTCAACTTCTCAAATACCATACGAATATGCATCATATCTTCCTCTAATGTCTTGCTAAAAATTAAAATATCATCTAGGTAAACAATGACAAACTTACCCAGAAATTCTTTCAGAACCCCGTTCATGAGCCGCATGAAAGTGCTCGGTGCATTGGTTAGCCCAAAAGGCATGACTAACCACTCATACAGTCCTTCCTTTGTCTTGAAGGCAGTCTTCCATTCATCTCCTTCTCTGATCCGAATCTGATGATATCCACTCTTCAGATCTATCTTTGAGAAATACACAGCTCCACTCAAACAGTCCATAATATCATCCATTCGTGGCAATGGAAACCTGTACTTGATTGTGATCTTGTTTATTGCCCTAGAATCTGTACACATCCTCCATTCTCCATTCTTCTTTGGTGCTAATACCGCTGGTACTGCACAGGGACTCAGACTCTCAAAGATCAATCCTTTCTGTAACAGTTCATGTACTTGTCTGTTCAACTCCTCACTTTCTGCAGGTGTCATTCTGTGTGCTGCCTTATTCGGCAAACTCACTCCTGGGATCAAGTCCATCTGATGACTGATCTTCCTGACTGGTGGTAATCCATCAGGCACGTTATCGGATACAATATCCTGAAACTCATTCAACAAATCTGCAACTTCTACAGGAACATCTTCTACTTCCTCTTTACCAGCTTTTGGAATTAAAGCAAAACATACATGCTCATGCCTCATACCATATAGGAAATTTCTTCCATCAACAAAAGTTATCCTTGCATTACCACATACCTTTTTTTCGGTCTCCTTCAATGGTTTTAGCTTATGTCGCACTCCATCCTTTGTCAGGGAATAGGTATTCGCACGACCATCATGTACAGCAAATCTATCAAACTGCCATGGTCTACCTAACAACATATGACATGCATCCATAGAGATGATATCACATAGTACCTCATCTTGGTACCCGCCGATCTTGAACTTTACCAGGCACTGTTCACTGACCATGACCTTGTGGTCATCCTGCACCCAGGCAATCCCATATGGATGTGGGTGTTTCTGTCTTTTGAGCTTCAACTTTGTCACCATCTCTTCTGACACCAAATTGTCAGTGCTTCCACTATCAATAATCACATCACAATATTTACCTTCACACTTGCACCTGGTGTGAAACAGGCTCCTCCTTTGCTCAGGTTCATTCTCACCACTCAACGGGACTCTTCTCTTAATCAACGTTTCTCCTCTCTCAGCATCTTCAGAATTTGATGATCTGACATCTTCATCTATATGTGCAACTCTGGCCTGGCCTTCATTTCTCCTGTATGTTCTGCCTTGGCGCTGAGGACATTCAAATGCCCTATGACCTTCTTCTCCACAGTAAAAACATGTTCCACGGAAGCCACCTCTTCCAGATCCTTGTCCTCTTCCTCTTCCTCTCTGATCTCTATTATTCTGATCCTGGAAGCGATTGGAATTATTTCCGCGCTGATTCTGACTGCTACTGGCCTCATCCTTCTTTTTCGGATCTTCATTTCGGCCACCATATGATCGTCCACCGGATCGTCCACTGCGACCTCTTCCGTTTTATCTGCTCTCGAACTTCTTGTTCAGCTTTTCCTCTACTTTTAGGGTAAATTGGTATGCCTCCTCAATACTGTTCATTCGAACCAGATTCAACTCCTCCTGAATGTTTGGCCTTAACCCATTAAGGTATCGGGCAACTTTCTCCTTATCAGCTTCTGTATGGCCTGTTTTGATAAGGAGTCGATAGAACTCCTCTGTATACTCCTGAACAGATCTTCCTACTTGCTTCAAACTCTGCATTTTCTTTAGTAGGTCAAGCTCATAATCAACAGGAATGAACTGTCACTTTAATTTATCCACCATCTGATCCCATCTCGTGATTTTCTCCTTTCCCCTTCTATTTCGCTCCAACTGAATCTCTTGCCACCATATCTTTGCATGACCTTTCAGTCTGGCCTTCGCAAATTTGACCCTATCAGGATCATCAACATCTTCATACTCAAAATATTCTTCACATTCATTGATCCAGTCGATCAATTCCTCTGGGTTAAGATTTTCAGAAAATGTAGGAACCTCAATCTTAGGTCTTTTCCCAATCTTGGAAATTGCCCCAAAAAGTCTTTCTTCCTCCTGGTTCACAATTTCAACTTCTCCTTCTTGATATTCTTCTTCAGCTTCATCCTCGCTTTCGTCTCTGACATTAAGATTCATTCCTCTACGAATCTCTTCTTGTAATGCTCGCACTTGTCTCTGCAGCTCTCTAACCTCAGGTGTTACAACACTAGCTCTTCTGCCACGTTCCTTTCGTGGAGGTATTTTCGCGATGCGCGCTGAAACCCTAACCACGGTCCTAGTGCAAACTGCCTCACAGTCGGTGATCTGTTTACACACTCAAGAAAACCTGCTCTGATACCACTTGATGAAGGGTACTCCCCTTAATACCACAAACACATAACAGAAATAGAGAAACAACAACAGTAATATGCAAGAACAGAAAATTGGCTTCTTATTATCTCCACAAATGTGGAATTACAAACTTTCAGAATTACAATATGCAAAGCCACATGGGCATTCCCTTACAATATTCTGTAGGATAAAGCCTTGAACTATTACCCAGATCTACTACCCCAGAACTATTCTGAACTGCCTAAGACAATAATACAGCCTTCCTTATATAGGCAATTTTCCACCGCCTGGGAAGGTTCCAGAATTTTAGCCAATAAGGCCGACCAAACTTAGAATTATTTTATTTTACATTTTATTACATCATAGTCAGCTCAAGATAACCTTTGAAACCCGAACATAAATTTTGAAGAAAATTATTTTTCGCCATTTCGGGTGGCCCAACTTCCGAAGACCATAAGTCATCACCAGTTGACCCGATCGGCTATTATAACCCCATTTCAGAAACGCCACGAAGCGCTCTACAGGCTTGACCCACACAAGCGCTCGTCACTCAAATTTTTTACCTCATCCGGGGCCTCTAAAGCCTTCAAAACTGAGTTCAAAGTTTCTGTACCCTGCTGCCAATACCGAAAATCTTCAATATCTTCCAATATACACTTGATTTGGCAATGAAACTTTACTGGCAGACTTATATGACCAAAATCAACCTCCAAGAAAGAAACCAGATCATTCTGAGCACATACAAAAATTACCAAAAATAGTAACTTTCCATAAATAGCAGCTCTGCACAAAATAGCCGTTATTGAATACAAAAATAGAAATATTTTTGGGTGATGCAAGATTGCTCATACACCCAGGATGCTCCTGCATCACTAGCCCATCTAAGCGGGAAACCCTTCTGACTGCGGTCAGTCATCAGGATATGTGAAATGATAGACACCACTATGCATGGCACTGGATAATCTCTGCCAAAGTCATCTATCAGCCTCTCTTAGTTGACATGCCTGTCCAGAATCGTAACATCATGGAACATATCCTAGATTAGTCGACGCCCCTCAGTGGCATCCTAATCATAGTACACCTGTGCCAACAAATAAATCATGTCAGTTTTCATCATATAGAAACATTACATTTATGATTATATCTCCAAACATGATTATAATCACAGGCTCGCCATGACATGGCACTCATAGGATCCTGTAGACATCCTCTAGAGTAATGGATGCCTCTCCGGTAGGCAGGTGGAAGGTGTTGTGCTCACTATGCCATCTCTCGGCAAGAGCAGTCAACAACCCATGGTCAGCTCTGATGTAAGGATATCTCAATAAATACCGAAATCCCATGGCCCTAATATCAGCATTGCCCGGATCATCTAGATCTCGGACACACCGCAACCCAGTCACCTTCGGCGCTTTGATGATCAGCGCTGAAAAGACCTCCTGCAAGCCAAAAAACTAAGCCAGTTGTTAGCACATATCATGATGGATGTCTAAAAATCAGTATAAAACATCTTTGAAACGTAACATTGTCTGGACCCATGTCATTTTTGCTCAAAAATACGTCAAATATCAAATTTCTAACTTGGGCGATACTATTTTTTGGAGAAGTATTGCGCGATACTTCTCCTTGTAGCGGGGCGATATACCTTAGGCTGCGCGCTACTTCACTTGGTATCATGCGATATTTCTTCCAGTATCGTGCGATACTGGTGCCTATAGTCGCGTGATACTTTGGGGACCCGCGAAGTATCACACGACACTTCTCCCCAAAGGGTGCGATACTTCTAAAGTATCGCACGATATTTCGCTCAACTCAAAAAATTTGAAATTTTAAAAAATTTGAAAAATGGGCTAAAAAGGTATGAAATGCAAAAAATGACTCAAAAAGCTCGAGTTTTTCGAAAACATATCGGGGCAGGATAGTGTGGTGGCCGGTTGTGCAACTGGGCGCGCTCGAATCGATGTTTGTGGATGGGAACTCCTGCTTGCTAGGCCATTTTCTCTCTCTAAAGCTTTCAAGATTTTCAAATCACTATAAGACAAATGATTTTTGAAAATGACATTTTCACCCCTTTTATAGCATTTTGACTTTTGATCAATTTTCAAAACACCTTAGAATTGTGTGAAAATTACATCCCTAGCTAATTTCGACGTCTTGGATCCATTTTCAGACTCGAAATCAAAATTTGAGGTCATCTTGATAGTCAAAATCATATTTCAATTTTCACTTTCTTCTGCGTAGTCGGTTAAATCTTTTGAGGCCTAATCCTTCGATCTTTGTTGGGGCATCATCATTTCTTCATTTCCATATCTTCCAAACTTCTAGTCTTTCATTCATCTTCATTCAATTCACTCCTTTCTCACATTTGACTGCATCTTTCTCAGTCAGGCTGGGGCATGTTTTAATGGTTAACTTATTGACCTTTACATCCGATTATGATTTCATTATGATTTGATCAAATCTTTATCAATTCGTTGTTCTCCTCTCTATGATTTCAATTTCAACTCTGAGGGGGCAGTATTTATGAGATTCTCATCCCTGATTTCCTTAATTCTCTTGATTCAGACATCTTTTGTGAGCTTTCGCTCAAATTTGAGATTCTTATCTTTTACTTTGAATGTAATCCCGAATCGACCTCATGTTCAAAGGCCTTTGTCTATGTTTGTCTGGGTGTGATCCCGAATCGACCTCACATCTGAGTTATTTTGTGATCCCAGATCGATCTCACATTTCAATTTTTCTTTGACTGCATGTGTTCCCAAATCAATCACACATTAGTCAAAGAGGGGCAAATGTATGTACCCTAAAATGGTCGCCTAGACTTTGGGCCCCATTTATTCGATTTATTTATCCTGAATCAATTTTATCAATAATCAATATTTTCAACAATATCAATCTCTTGATCAAGTCTTAATTTCGATCATATATTAGATTTTTATCCTTGGGCTAACCATTTATCCTAAGTCTTTATTTAATTAAAAAGAATATTTCCTCCCCTTTTGATTAAATAAAAAGTCCCACTTTTCCTCTTATCCTAAGTTGCACAAATAAAGCATTATTCCTATTTTACAAAAGGAAAAAAACACTTTTTGTCTCACATGAGACTCAAAAGTCAACACTTCACTCTCATTGGAGGATACTTGTGCACATAGATTGCTCCTTTTTCAACCTCCACCGCTGACTAAGACTGTTTGCCTCTTAATCTCAATGGTCCATTCCTTTGCATTTCTTATAAAAGGAAAGCTCTCTCCTCCATTTGCATATCATGTTTTGTGCTAACTTTATGCTGCAGGAATTCTTGGAGAGTTTTTGGAGCTTTTGGAAACCTTATTGTTCTTAGTCCTTCATTCTTGCATTTTTAGCTTTCATGGCATCTAGTTTAGTTTCCTTTGATACAATAGATTTAACTCACATAGCTTAATAAGAGGGATTTGTAACACTTGTTCTTTCCATTTCATAGATTAGTTGTATTGCATTTTTCATTTCTATAGACTAGTTTGCATTGCATTTTCATAGTGATTCTTGAGGATATTGGCACTCTTGCCCTTGTCCTCATTCGAATCTCTCATTGTGTGGTTGACTAGCAAGGTTATAAGCTTGTAGCTCTAGTTGAGAGCAAACACATCATAGTCCCTTGCAACTCCATGCATAAAGAGCTATGAGTCACTTTGTGAGGCCTCATTCTTGAGCAACCTTGCATGTAATGGTTCATAGAAGTGCACCATTTTAGTGTGTACAATCATTTTGAATTCTTGGCATATTATGGTTTATCCTTTCAAGGAGCATTATCTGAAAAGCTTGCCTTCTTCCAAAAAAATAAAATAAAAAATGATGAAAAAAATTAAAAATGTGCTATGGTGAAAACCTGGAAACAGGCACCTTGGTAGCAAAAGTAAAGAGAAATAAATTCATCCTATGGTGAAAACCACTCTTGTGGCGCCTTGGATAAGTACCATGATGAAAACCTGGCAATCAGGCATCATGCGTAGTTCTTCTACATATTTCATCCATTCCATCTTCTCTCTTTGATCTTGACAATGTTGATCTATACACGAACATTTGGCTATCTTGTGAGCTATCTTACGATGATCTTGCTTTCATTTCATTCATGTTTAGCCTTCATATTTATTTTCCTCCATTCATTCTAGCCTTTCTCTATCCTTTTCCCCTTTGGTCTTGATCTAATAAAAAAAGAGTAAAATACGATGCTATGAAGCCTCTTGACATGTCTACTCCTTTGGACTGCATCCTTTCCTGCTCTTATACCATGCTTTTGAGACTTATCCTATGCTGTCCTTTCATTGCTTGTCCAAATATGCTTTTCATGACATTTTTCCCTAGCTTGAGTACTCTTGAAGAGTTTTCCTTTGAGGATTTCTTCCCTTCATTCGCCTTCATTCTCTTGTCTTCCATCTCTTCCACTAGCTTGCTAATCCATCTTGTCCTCCACATTGCTAGATATTGGGACTACACAATGTGATCTTCCTTGGAAGTTTAATACCCGTTCTGTCTGGGGGCATCCTTTGTACATATCTTTATGATCTTAAAAATTTTTTAAAAAAATTCATATATGATGCTGAAAAAATTCTAAAAATCCTAAAAAGTATTGAAAAAATGAGCATCCTAGTGAAAACCTAGCAATAGGCGCTTTGATGTCTCACCAAAAAAATCAAAAAATTTAAAACATCAAATTTTTTTTTTGAAAAAGTGCCTTGGTGAAAACTTGGAAACAGGCTCCTTGGTAGCAAAAAAAACAATTTTTTTTTTTTTATAAAAAGTCCTAAAAAAAATAAAAAAATCTATCAAGTGGTGAAATCTGGAAACAAGCGCTACTTGAGACCCTCTGCACCTATGTCTATCAGTCTTGCGTGGCGCTCCTTCGCTCCACTTCTCTCTTTGCCTCTCTTAGCCTGGAATTGACTCTTGTCTTAGTCTAAGGGGCATCCATTGTTTTTAGCTTATCTTGGGTCTCTTTGTGCGTATGGGTTTTTAGGCACTTTGTAAACGATGTTTTTCAACACCACCTCAACTATATTTTTCAACACTACCCTAGTGTCAAGTGTTTCTTAACACTTATCAGATATCCTTCCCGCCGTCTTGGATGATGCAATATTTCTCACTGGTAGATGTGATACTCAAAGTTTGACTCTATGACCTACACACACGCACTTGACTCGCTGAGATTTGTTTGACTTTATTTTTTTGCGTGCTGTCTATGATGATTTCTTTGCTAAGTGGTCTCTCCCTGAGAAGTTTTCGATGATGCATAGCTAGAAGACTGAGGGTATGAGAACATGTTTTATTTCTTTATCTACTTGTGGGTATATTTTGTCGGTCCTCACTGTCATGAGCATTTATGCTGGTCTTACTTGGCACTATGGACCTACAAGGTATTATCCTTGACTGTTTTGCAAGTGCATGCTTATAGTCATCTTGAATTTCTTGTGTGTCAATGTGAGCATAATCTTGCTATATCAAACTTAGGTAATCTCATTGCACTAGTCATCTTGACCTGCATGTCTTTGATACTTAGGTGGGATTCCCAAATTTTTATCTGATATAGATCATATTCAGATCCACATAGTTATGCTAGTGTGTATTGTATGATCTTGCAACACTACCAATAACGTTCAATGATAAATATTAGATGTCTATTGGCTTTGTGACCTTGCAAGTAAACCATTTTTCATGTAGCTTGCATTCTTAAGTTCATGTTAGTTAGTTTTGCATCTTGCATATGGAGAGAGCTCTCATTTATCTTTCGTGGACTTGTTAATCAACTGCGCTCACCTTTTTCTTCTTCCCGATCATGTCTTTCACTTCTTGTCTTTCATATCACATCATTTTCCTTTCATTTTAGGATCCAAACTGAAATCCGAGTTCACCTTGATCACCCAACTCATCTTTTTCCTTCTTCCATGCAGTTGGTTAACCTTTTGAGGCCTGATCCTTCGATCTTCACTGGGGCATTCTTCACCTCTTCATCCCCATCTCTCTCAACTTCCAGTCTTTCATTCACTTTCAAATTCCAAGTTCAAATCCCCCTCTGTGGTGTTTATGGGTTGAGGGACCGATAGGTTCGTGCCCCATGTCCCATGTGTGGGGCATATCTTCACTACTTGATGGTTATTATGTCCTCTTTCTTTGATTATGATTTCTAGTGATTTGATCATGTTGCTCTTGCTTCTGCAATCCCTCTACCTGATTTCACTTTTGATCCTGAGGGGGCAGACACATCATATCTTATTGGCTATCTCTTTCCTAAGTGTTCAGTATTGTCGCTACCAGGCTGATCATGCAGGATTTTTTATTTTTCTGCACTTCATTCTTTGGAGTCAGAATGCTATTGCTTGCCTTCTTGGCTATCTCTTACTTTCTTGGCTGATCTGAGTTGCTTTGTGATGCCAAATCGATCTCACATTTCAACTTCATTCTTTGACTGCATGTGTTCCCAAATCAATCACACATTAGTCAAAGAGGGGCAAATGTATACACCTAAAAATGGTCACCTAGACTATTAGCCCCTTTTGCTAAATCATAAATTGCCTATTCTTGATCAAATCCTAGTTCTATCATTTATTTGATTATTTTCTATGGGCTAACCATCTTATCCTAAGTCTTTATTTATTAAAAGGAATATTTCCTCCCCTTTTAATAAATAAAAAGCCCCCACTTTTCCTCTTATCCTAAGTTGCACAAATAAAGCATTATTATTATTTTATAAAAAATGAAAAATCACTTTTTATCTCATATGGACACAAAAGTCAACTTCTATTTTCCTATTGAAAGATACTTGTGCATATGGATTGCTCCTCTTTTAAGCTCCACCATTGATTAAATCTTTTGCCTCTTAATCTCCATGGTCCATTCCTTCTCATTTCCTTTAAAATGAGAGCTCTCTTCTTCATTCTAGATCCCCAACTTTTTATGCTAACTTTATGCTGCAGGATTTCTAGGTCACTTTGGAGTTTTTGAAGATTTGGAGCATTCTTAGCATCTACATCTCATTCTTGCATTCTACATCTCATTCTTGCATTCTTAGCTTAGCTTCATATTTATGCTTTCTTAGATTAGCTTCATTTCTATGCTCTAGATTAGCTCACATAGATTAATTAGCTTGGGTTGTAACACTTGCATATTTCCTTTTATAGCTTAGCTTGCATTTCCATTTCTAGCATAGCATTGCATTGTATTTTCATTCTTGATTCTTGAGGATATTGGCATTCTTGCCCTTGTCTTCATTGAATCTCCCATTGCATGGTTTACTAGCAAGGTTATAGGCTAAATAGCTCTAGCTGAGAGCATTCTTAAAACCCTTGCACTCCATGCCTAGGGAGCTATTGATCTATTTGTGAGGGCTCATTCTTGAGTTTCCTTGCATGTAATGATCCATAGAAGTGTGACACATTTATAGCACACAACCTACACATGGTTCGTCATGATAAGCATGGAGTATGTCATATATTTCATCTTCTCTCACACATCTCCTCATGATTTGATATGGTCAAGTGTAAAATAGATTGTTATCCATCCATGAAAATTGAAAGCTTTTCTTTGCAAGCTTTTTCCTATCCTTCTGAGAAAAATGTGGGGGCATCTTATTTGCTGCAAGATTATTGGCTATGTCTGCATACCATGGGTTTTTGATTGCTATGTGTAACAAGTGTTCATCTAGAAATGTATCTTCAACCTGAGTAGTGTCTTCATTAGCATTTTGTAGTCTAGACAAGTAGTCAGCAACTACATTGGCCTTCCCTGGCTTATCAACAATTGTTATATCAAATTCGTGCAATAGTAAGAGCCATCTTGCCAATCTGCCTATTATAGTAGGTTTGTTCATCATATATTTTATTGTTGAGTGATTAGTGTGAACAAAAATGGGATAGCCTTGGACATAGTGTTAGAATTTGTTCAATGCATAAACTACAGCTAGGAGTTCCTTTTTAGTAATTGTGTAGTTCAATTCGGGGCCATGGAGGCTTTTACTGATATAGTAAATTGCATTCTCAAGGTTGGTAGGTTTTTGTCCTAGCACAACACCTATAGCATAATTTGATGCATCTGTATGGATATGAAATGGGATAGACCAATCTGGTCCTTTGAGGACTGGTGCAGTGGTTAGAAGTTTCTTAAGCTACAGGAAGGACTCATTACAAGCTGGTGTCCATAGAAATTCAGCCTTTGGTAAGAAATGTATACAAAGGACTAGCTATTTGACTAAAAATTTGAATGAAGTGCCTATAGTATCCAACATGTCCTAAAAAAGATCTTACATCCTTTGGTTTAGTAGGTGTGGATAACGTGAGAATTACCTCAATCTTGGTTGGGTCTACTTGTATTCCTACTGCTGAAATAAAATGCCCAAGTACTACTCCTTCTTGCATCATCATAAAGCATTTCTCACTCTTAAGGGATAATTTATGTTCCTGACATTGGATTAGCACCTTTTCAAGATTCTTCAAAGCCTCTTCAAATGTCACTCTGAATGTTGTAAAGTCATCCATATATATCTCCATACAATCATGTGATATGTCAGCAAAAATACTAATTACAACTCTTTGAAATGTTGCTAGAGCATTACACAACCCAAATGGCAATACAGAATATGCAAATGTCCCCCATGGACATGTGAATGTAGTCTTCTCCTGGTCTTCTGGAGCAATAGTTATCTGATTGTATCCACTATATCCATCAAGAAAGGAAAAATACTTCTTATCGGCTAAAGTATCAAGTAATTGGTCAATGAATGGTAATGAAAAGTGATCTTTCTTGGTAGCCTTGTTTAACTCCCTGTAATCCACATAGATTATCCATTTTCCCCCCTTCTTGGGTACTATAACCAACGGTGATACCCATTTACTATCAGATATAGGATATATAAAGCCAACATCTAATAATTATTATTATTTAGTTTTGACTATCTCCCTTAATGTTGGATTAATCCTCCTTTGAGGTTGATGGAGTGGTAGACTTCCTTCATTTATATAAATCCTATGTGTACATAGTGTAGGGCTTAATCCCTTCATGTCCTCATAGTCCCATGCAAAGGCTTTCTCATGTGTTTGCAACAGTTTGGTTAGTTGCTCCATTTGTTGTGAAGGAAACTTATTATTCACATGGAGATTATGACCCTTAGAAAGCTCAACAGTAGTTGTAAGGTCAAGCATGGATACTTCAGGGATATGACTTGTGTTTACTTCACTAGGTAGCAATTGATGGATAATATTGGGTTTTGAAGGTAATACACAATTCTCAAAATTTTCTTCATATGTAGTTAACTCCAATATAGAACTTTTAGATACATCTTTGATTACAACATAGTCATTATTAAAATGATCCGAATGACTTCATCTTCCTCTTGCAGCTTTAGAAAAGATTGCCTATGTAACATCATGAGCTGAACCACAAAATTCAGTTCTTCTTCTCCATCTCCTAAATCTGGCCATATAGGTGTACTTAAATTTGGCTGTGGTTGAGCTAGAGGATACAATGCTAGTTTCTTAGTGGCTTGCCCATCTAATATTGTCATGTTCCCTGATCTACAACTTATGTTTGCATAAGCTTTTTCCAACCATGGACGTCCTAGAATAACAGGGTAACCAACAAGATTAACCTTTGGTGATAGAATCATGAAATCAACAAGGTACTCCCAAGGATCTAAGGCAACTATTATGTCTTCTATCATTCCATCAGGGGTGACAATAGAACTATCTGCTAGTTACAATATTGTTGGAGTAGCTCTCAACCCTTCAATGCTCAGTTTATTCATAGTATCCTTAGTCATTACATTAATGGCAACACCTAAGTCTATTTTTGCATTTTTTATAGATTGACCATTAATAATGATATTCACAACTGGACTCCCTAGATCTAAATATTTTGGTATTACCAGTTTTCCTAACATGATATCAACCAATTGTCCTATAACATGAACTATTGTAGGATCCTTTTTCTTTCTTCTAGGCTTTTTAAGACAAGCTTCTTTTATTGCTTTTCCATAAATTGGAACATCCTTTATTGCTTGAAACATGGGAATCTAGACATGCATGTTCTTAAGCTGGTCACTGATATCAAATGGTTGGTCTTCTTTTGGTATGTGCTTGTCCATGCTGAGCCTTTGAGGAAAAGGTGGTTTAACTGATGTATGAGCATTAGTTGAGTTGGAAACATTCTCTGGGGCAATAATATTTGGCAAGGCATTCTCTGGAATTCGTACTGATGCTGCAGGAAGATCTGGCACTTCAATGATAAGAGGTGGTTCAGGTGCAGGCAAGGTAGTACCTGATCTTAAATGTATATAAGCTATGTTAAGTGCATAGGTAGGGTACTGCTGAGCATCAGTAGCATACATTTGCTGCTGTGGTTGTTGATTGTTGGGATTCGGTTGTGGTTGAGCAGGTAATTGTGTTTGCTTTTGAGGACCTGTATTTGTAGGTGGTGGCATTATTGCATGTATATTTGTTGGAGGTGGTAAAGGTGGATATCCAAGATTTGGATTAGGCCATTATTGAGGTCCTCTCCATTGATTAGTGGGCTGCCAATTCCCTTGTGGTTCTTGCCATTGGTTTGGAAATTGTGGCCATTAGGATTGTTGTGGAGGATACCATTGATTTTGTTGATTATTTGGCCAAGTATTATTCCAAGTGGGTTGATTATACTGTGGAGGACTTTGGACATTGCAGTTTTTCCATTGACTATTATAAGGATTTGAAATTTGTAATGGGTCTTGAGGCATACCTTGTCTTGTGACCCATGGCCGACATTGAGAAACAAAGAATACTTGCTCGTCGTCTCCTTCTATCTTTAAGTATTCAGTTGGAAGATATTGATTCTCCAGGTTTACGACCAATTTACACTGACAATCCTTCTTTTGTTTGTGGCAATGAGGACAATATTTAGCTAGCTGTGCCTCCATGTATGCATGCTTCTTCTTGGCAGTCATCGTGTCTAGGTGTGTAGCGACATCAATTATGATGTCTTGCTTGAAGTCTGACAACAGGTTTGAAATCTCCATCTTTGAAATACCAGAGCCACTTCCTTTAGCCACTGTTGAGCGAAATCCCCTTCCTTTCTTGACCGTTGCTCTAGAACAGTTCATACAAATCTTCTGAAGGTCATTCCAGGAAGACTGAGATATATCTCCTCCAGCCATGAGGTCCAAGGCTTCAAGACAGTTTTCATTCACTCCTCTTAGAAAAATCAGCTTCTATGAATCCTATTATAATGCATGTTGCAGGTTCTTTTGTAAATTAAATAAGAAGCGTGATATGTAGTCCTCTAATGTCTCATCTTCCCTTTGTGACATACAGAAGATGTCATCTCCTTTTGAATCACTTCCCTTGCAGTATTCCTTATACTTCCTTAGAAATAAATCTCTCATCCCATCCCAATTTGCTACTGCATTTGCTCCTAAGCCCATGAACCATCTGAGAGTTGACTCCTTTAGTGTTGCTGGGAAGAACTTAAGCTTATGCTTGTCATTATTGTAGTCAAAACTTTGACACACTATGTCAAACTCAAACAAAAAGGTGTCAAGATCCTTTGTGATGAAGCCATCGAACTTCGATAATGTTGAAGTAGGTATGTTCTTGAGATTAGGGTTGTTGATAAGACTTGGAATAGGAAATGGAAATGTAGGAGCTGCCATTACTAGAGGTGTTGGATATTGAAACTGTGGCTGGAAAGTATTATTGACTGGAGGGTTTTGGATAGCAGGTGGTCCTGGAGTAGGATTATTATGGAAACTAGCTAATATTTCTGCAAAAGGACAGAGGTCAAATATTTCATGAGTGTCTTCTTCTATTGAAGATGATGCAACAAACTCAGGACTTGCGTCAAGAAATGGTAACTCAAGTTCTTCAAATTCTTCTTTTAGTTTAACAGGTTCTTTGGGAAGAAATCTACCATGAACATCTCACCTTCTTTGATGCATGCAAGTAAGTTGATGACTTGTGAAGCAAGCTCACAACCACTCTGCTTTGACTAAAAACAAGAAACTAATCTGAAAAATAAAAATAAAGGACTCATTAAGGTTCCTAGTTCGACACCATCCTTGACAATGGCGCCAAAAACGAACAGTCTCACAATAGGTAAAGATAATCATGCCATTGTATCTCTTAGGGGTAATATATCTATGCTAAAGATTACCTATTCCCATTATGAAATGCATTTAGATTGTCAACCTAGGGACATAGACTTGAAATGGGATAGCACAGTTTGTGCACTAAGTTCCTTTAGGAGTCATAACACCTATGCTGTAGGAAGATAAAATGCATGAAAGGAATCTATGCTATTGCTGTAGGAAAGTAAACACACTCGACTATTTAATGGAAATGTGACAAAAAGCTTGTAAAATGAATCTAAGCCTGTCTAACAACTCAAAACATTTACTATGTCTATCTTCTGCAAGTGCTGTAGGAGTAAAACAGTAACTCTACTTGAAAGTAGGGAAAATGCAAAAAGCAAATCTAATCTATCTTAATCTAATCCACCTCCCAAGTGGGTCCCCTTGATTGGCTTCTACTAACTACTAACACATGAAATAATCCAAAATCACTCTTCCATTAAATCTTCTTAACTGGTTACATAGCAATTGAATAACTCACGAAGAACTGAGAAGAACAACTTCTACTATATTAAACACACCATTCTATATTTTCTCATTACTTAACTAAGGGGCTGACGCTTATTGAAAACATAACATTAAAGTCTGATTAAACCTCGCCAAATAAGGAGGCGGTAAAACAACCATGACATATTACAATTATTGAAAATAACAGAATAATAATTCTGAGGAAATATAGCAAGACTTATTTCCTATATTCTCTGGAACAACAACTCCTTTCTAGGTGTGGCATATCCTTCGGAACCATGCTGAATTCTTTCGCCATGACTAGTCTTCTAATGATCCTTCTTTAATGTGGTTGCACCACTCTTGAAACTACTCCTTGTTTACCTGAAAGGTCAATAACATTCGATACACATATGCAAGTCAACATTTCAACCCCTACTCAAATGTTAGAACACAACTTAAAATAACTATATGAAATACTGCATTATATTTATAATAGTCAGCAAAACATGTCATTCAAGCTACCCATAGGCTTTGTGGCTTAAGTTGTACTTAGCATAAGTTCACATAGGTATAAGTCATAAATGTTTTGGAAATGTCTATCAGAACATAAAGAGTATCAACAAAGTATGAAGATTATAACAAAATTGAGACATTAATTTGTCTCATCACTTTGAACATGAAATCATTGATTGTTAAAGTGTGATAGTAAGTAAAACAACATTACTTGGTAGGGTTAGGGATCAAAGTTTTAAGATGAAGTTTTTCAAAACCAAACAAGTGAATTGACACCCCTGAAGCCCAATGTTCGATGGTCAAATGTTATACTAGGATTGGGGGTTGATAGTAAGGTATAAGCTTCCTTGAATTTGATGAACATAGAGATGTTACGTTTCAATCCCTAATGTTTGCAACACTTTGAGTTTTTCTTTTTATGGGGATTGGGGTTTGAGGGTTCATTTTTTTAGTGTTTTGATTAAATATAATTAGAAGACGTGATCATCTCTAAAGTTTGATCTTTAAATTCTACAACATATGGATTTATTCATTGTGGATCAAGGATACTAAGTCACCTTGTATCTTATGTTTTACTCTTTTGTGTAGGTGATTCCCAAGGTCTTATCCTCCAATAATTTGTACTCCTATTTTTTCGTTAGACATCATGGTGAATGAATTTTTGATGTTTCAAGCTATGCATTAATATTGTAACTTCAATTTTGAAAATGGTCAAATTCTCACAACTTTTAAAGGGGCTTTTGTAGCAAACCCTAGGCTATCTTGCAAAGGGACATGATGGCACACATGGGATAAGAGATCGATTAGGACAAAAATAAAGGAGCTAGAACAACCTATTTGTGACACATGAGGAATGACAAGGAATGATTTAACAAGGGCTTGAAAAGGAAAATAAATAAAAGATGCGAAAAACCTAAAGAATCAACCCTAAAACAACAAATAAGACAAAAAAGGAAAACCCAAAGCAAGACAAATGAACCAACCTAAACCACCTAAAAATAACCCCCAACCATTGTTGAGGAGTGTATAGGCAAAAATTACCCAATTATAGATACTAAGAACTTAGGTAGGAAATCATTTCAATGGTTGATGAGGCTCTTGAGGGTTTAGGATGCTCAATTATCTAATAAATAAATGCGAAAATGATTTTATAATCTCTCTATATATATAGGGAAGTGGCCTACATAAGTAGGTGACCTATTACATTAACTACAAGCAGGGGTTGAAGGTCGGGGCAAAGAAGGTACCACAAGCAAGAGACACCGAGATTGTGGATTAAGGTTTCAATGTTCTCTTGTCACACTAGTCACCTAAAATTTGATGCTCGATAGGGAAAGCAAGGTCAGGGGTTAGGGATCAAACTTTCGAGGTGCACTTGGAAGCAAGTGAACATTGTCAACCCAAAGCTCAATGCCAACACATAAGAAAAAACAAAGGAATAAAAATGAAGGTTGGGGGTCATGGGTTCTCTATCCAAAGGGCAAAAGGAAAATAAAGGGCCCAAATACCAAGCTTTGACACAACTGAAACAAAAGGCAAAAAGGGAAACACAAGAAAATACTAAAGGGAAAAACCTTTAGGGGAACTAAATAAAACACAAGGAGGTCCCCATTTTTCCAAGTGGTAAAGTGGTGCATGAGTATGAGGCACAACAAAAACCATGCACCATTTTGAAGAAACTACCTCTTGATCTACATCTCTCTCAAATTGGAAACCAAAAAAATAATGTTTTGTTAAGGTCACGATGCATCCTCAATGATACAATGCTAACATTTTAGGTATCATATTTTTATGTAACAATGAAATTAAATATACAAAATGATCAGAAAAACATTGAATCTAGATCCCTAGGGATTCAATGTCTCACTATTTGATTTCATTTGTAATAATGAAGTGAAACATATAAATAAATAGGAGGAATATTATATTATAAAATAATAAAGAATTGATCACTTTAATTTTATTGAATTGCCAATGCTTGTATTTACTTATTGGTTGCTACAAATAGAAGTCCAAGTACTAAACAAACACTAGTCATATAAGAAACCCCATAGAGCATTTCCAAACGTTATAAAGATTCAAAAATGAGTAGTGGTTAGCTAGATACTTTATCATTTCCAAACTATTTATACAAGTACGAATCATGCCTCTTAAGTTTTTAGGGTTTTCAATTGCGTATACTTAAAACTAGCAATTTCACCAAGGAAACATCTAAACAACAAACTAAAAAACATAGCTTACTAAGGGTACATTTTTTTAAAAAAAATCTCCTTATATAGGAAACTTCTAAAGAACAAACTTGAAAAGTATAGCTTACTAAGGATACACTTGTTTTTTTTTAATTCTCCTTATATATCACGAGGTCTAGTTGGCTGGATAGCCACAAGTTTTCACCCAAAGGTCCATGGATGTGAATGAGAGAGAGAGAGAGAGAGAGAGAGAGAGAGAGAGAGAGAGAGAGAGAGAAAAGTTATAAGTCGCTAATCTCAATGCTTGTAGGGGTCCAGGTTGCCTAACATTTATAATTAATTTTCAAATGTATGTTAAATCATCACCAATTAATTTGTGAGACATTTATAACTAGTATTTTTGTTATCATACTAAGTTATTTGTTTGTAATGGGGAATTGTTTAGAATTTTAGAGGTATGTTAGGGTTAATCGATATATTCACAATACCATTAAAATTTCTTTTTATGGAGACTAATTTTGTCGATACCATCATAATGCCATGCTACTCATAGGGTTGTAATCTTCTTAAAAATTGCAACATATTTTTTGGATTATGGTCTAAATAAATCACATTATAAGTATTTCAACCATTTCAAAATCACATGCGATTTATCACATTTTTACTCCGTTAATTTACAATTTGTTGAATTTTGCCAATTTTTAATTTAAATAAATACATGATTAAGATTTTGAATAATTACGACCCTATGAGTAGCATGATGTTATGATGGTATTGGCAAAATTAGTCTTCTTACTTAAAGACATTTTAATAGTATTATGAATATGCCAATTAAACATAACATGTCTCCAAAATTCTAAACAATTCCAGATTACAAACAAACAATTTAATATGACAACAAAAATGTAAATGGCTCACAAATAAATTGATGATGATTTAACATGCATTTGAAAATAAATTATAAATTTTAGGCAATTTGGACCTCTACAAACATTTAGATTAGCCACTTATAACTTTTCTCTTTCTCAATTCACATCCACGGACCTTTGAAAACCCGTGGCTATCCAGCCAACTAAACCTCACAATATATAAAGAGAATTTAAAAAAAATTGTGTGTACCTTTACTAAGCTATGCCTTTTAGTTTGCTGTTTACACGTTACCGGGTGAAATTGTTAGTTTTATATCTACGCGATTGCAAACCCTAAAAACTTAGGAGGCAGGATTCGTACGTGTATAAATAGTTTGGAAACGATAAGTATCCGGCTGACAGAATCTTATTTTTACAGAGTATGAGGAATGAGGAGAAAGGCGAGGGAAGAGTAGGGAATACTAGTAGCAATAAAAATAAGTTCAAGACAGGGAGTGGAAGTGATAAGGACTCCAACAACAACACCATGAAAACTTCAGGGTTAGTTGCTTCAGATTGCCTTGGCTCTGGATTTGTTAGGAAAGCTCATAGAATAGCATAACATAGATTGGAATAGAGTAACTTCTGGAGTTGGTCATTGGCTAACATAAACATCATTCTTGTTCATATAGAGCAAAACTTTTCATTGGAGGACTCTCATGGGAAACCACTACAGGTATTTGTGATTAAAATAAAAAGTTTTTTGGATTGTAATGAGAGTTTGTTTTTAGGGTTTTCACATTGTTAATGGTGGCGCAGAGAAAATGGTGGAGCATTTCAAAACGTATGGGGAAATAATAGACTCGGTGATAATGAAAGATCGAGGCACTGGTCACCCTCGCGGATTTGGCTTTGTGACCTATTCCGACCCTTCCGTTGTTGACTCTGTCATGCGCGACACTCACACTTTGGATGGGAGAACTGTAAGTTGTGCTAAATTCCTTTTTCATTCTATTCTACATTGCATCCTCATTTCAAATCATTTACAGGTTGAGTCGGCCTGTGGTGAAGGGCGTTTGTCTTATAAAGGAAGCACATGTTCAAATCCAGTGCTGCTCAGGGTATATGGACGGTATATGAAATATATGGCGAAGATATCCCCTTTTAGGCTTAGGGTGCCCTTTACCAAATTGGTGTTTTTACTCCCCATGACAATTTTCTTGAACCATCTTACTGCGACCTCGATGAAATGCGAGTCGTTAATTTATATTGTTGCTATGTTCCACAGGGAGGCAGTCCGAGGGCCATTTTTCAAAATACATTAAGAGAAAGAGAGATATGTCAACAATTGATAACGAACAATATTAATATGTAAGTAAATCACGAGAGCAGTAGTATAACAGCATAATAAATTTCAATAAAGCGCAGTAGTCTCAAACATCAAAAAACCATGGCCTATGGCCTAGTCTCAAACAAGTACCCCAAAATCTAGAACATTAAAATACAATAGTCTAAAAAAATCCTCAGGATCAACATCTACCTAACATCTTCAGGATCAACATCCCATCGTGTTGCTGGAGTCTGTTGATACCCGGTAAGCATATCGACCTCGAACTCTCAAGGCACTATGAATAATTGCAACTAATTTTTTAGCTCGTTTTGAAGTAAATTTGTTTTATTAATGTAATGAATAGGTGGACCAATTCCTCTCTGCAGTTTAAAAACTAGCAATCTGCGAGAGCGAACGCATGGCAAGTTGTTTCAAATTCAGTGTGTTCTTCTAATGGAATTTCCGCCATCCAATGAGGTGGTGTGATGGTGGCATTTTTTGTCCTAGCCTTTGGTTTGCTGAATGTAAGACCTTGAAGATCGACAAACTGAAGCCACTGCACTTCTCTCGAAGAATGGTTTCTTACTTGTTGTTATACATTTTACAAAGGGCTGCTGTAAGCCCTTCTATCACCTTTTCATCATCAGAAGGAAGCATTCAGCCAAGTCTAGGTGCATTCCACTTCGTACTAAGAACATAGGCAAGCATATAAAGAGGGGTGTTCAGTATGTTCCACCTCTTTGTGGCAATAGGCCTAGTATGCGCCTTATAGAATTGCAATTCAGGATCCTTTTGACGAATTGCTTGCTTCATTTGATCAAATGTGCTATCAAAAGTCTCATAGATCTTTTCCAGGCTAGGAAATTCTGTATATGCATAGTGGATTAACCCCACAAATGGTGATATGATAGAGAAAATATATCTGCAAGCAACATTTAAAATTTAAAATTTTTAAAATACTGAGTAAAACAAAGTGTAACAAACTCAAAAAAAATAAATTTCAGATTTCTTACTTGATATTGGTTGATGAGGTGTCATTAAGTACTCTTCCTCTCACCTCCTTCTCTTCTTTTATCTTTGATTGAGACCACTTTTTCCAGTCTCCACAAATAACCATGAATTGTAGAGCATCTTACACCTCCAATATCCTCTCCAACAAAACAGAATAGCTAACAAATCTAGTCTCAATTGGTTTGGGGAATTCTTCTTTGAATAAGACTGGAATAGCCTCTTTCGCTGTTACCTTCACCCAATCTACTTTGCCAATGTCTTTCAAAGCATTATTTAAAGCATGTACGCAACAAGAAATTCAAAAAATATGTTTATAAGTGCTCTCAATTATCAAACCAGCTAACTTACAAACATGACACTAATTTGTCACAACCTGCACAATATTAGAAGACCCAACCTCCTCTATGGCTTCCTTCAAAATGGCAAACTAGAAATCAACATCCTTAAGTTTCCCAAAACAATCAATAGCATAAGAAAGTATGGACTAACAAAGCATGTAACAATAATATTAATGAGTGGCCTATGTTGAATATCAATCCACCCATCCATGACAATGTAATAGCCAGTCCTAATCCATGTTTGTGTCATCTCCTCCATCATCATGATAGCTTTTGAATATTGTTTGTTAAGGTGGAAGATACACAATATATGTTTCTATAAGGGGGGCATATGAGGGTGCAACTGTCAATATGTCTCTCAAAATAGTTTCAAAATAAGGTGACCTTGCCAAATGAAATGGAAGAGCATGTGTGTAAAAACATTTGGGTATTGAATGATTTGCTTTTTCACATTTTTGCATATTCATTAGCTCCATTACTGAATTTTTCTCAGTGGCAATGGCCATCCTCTTCCCTCTATCAGAACCCTCTCCAAATTATAGGTTGGAAGAGACATGCAAATCAGTTGATAACCATTTCTTATTGTGAGTTGTAAAGCTTTTGTCCTCACACACTCCAGCCAACTATGCCATTATAACCTACTGTTCCAATGTCACAAACTCTTTTTATCCACTCTTACGCACTTGATGGTTTGTAGCCCTAGTATAGCTTCCATAGTAATGAGTGTTGCAAACATGACAAAGCCACTTCCTGTTGCCTCCTTTATTTTTACCCTTGTTGGCAGTCACATTTGTGGCAAATTGAAGCAATTGTTTCTTGGGATTGAAAGGGTCTTTTGCAAAGTTTTGAAGAGAGGGTGAAGGGCATGCATAAGTGTCTTGTGGAATGAAAGTTGAGGTTCGATTTTCATAAGTAGAAGAAAGGGTCTACTGATATTTTATTCACTTCATTTTCACTTTCACTACCCTCATAACTGTCACTATTGATGCTGCTCATTTCGTGGTGTTTTTGTTTGTGGTTGAAAGTCTGAAACCAAATCAATGAAAATATTTTTCAATCTACAAACTTACTAAAAACCTAAAAAGTTAGAAAACTATAAAAATTGGCATATTTTGGCCGTAGCTTCAAAGTTTCAGCTGAGAAGTTGTTTCAGACTCGAAGCAAAACAAAACTCAGTCCAAAATCTCCTCGAATTAGTCCTATCTCTCCTCTATATCAGTTCAATCTCCTCTCCAAGAACCAAACTTTCACAACAAGGAGCAAAAACTGAGCAAATGAGAGAAAAAATGGCAAAATAGTTTGCTGGGTTGGTGTTTTGTTTTGGCTTTAATTTTTTAGGTCATTTAGGGTTTTAGTGTGGTGTGGGAATGCTTGTGGGACCCCCACGCCACACAGGAAGGAAAAGCTTTTTTATTTTATTTTAAAGGCAAAATAGTCCCCAGCCAGGGGGACAGCTAAGCATCCCCGAACGGCCTGTGGCATTTACCCCATTCCCTGCAAGTTTCCAGACAGGGGGACAGCGGGGGTATCTACCCTTGACATCCCGTTGTCTTTGAAATGTCTAGGAGAAGGGGACACCTGCTTGCAGGGCAGGGGATGCTTCTCCATGTTTCCTTTGGTTACTGTCTTAATCAGGCTCCCTTAGCTAAGAAGTGCACTGTTGGGTACATTTTTCAGTTGTGGAAAGATATCATTCTCCTTCCCTGCTTTTCAATTCGTGCTGTCCTTTGGTCAGTGATATACTACGGTCCGCCCTTTGGTCACTAAAAGTAATTTTCCCTTCTTTTTCCTGTTAAATGACTTGGCTTCTTAGGTTTTGCCAGTATATTTCATTCGTAATCCACAAACCATCTGGCTTTTTATGCGTTCAGTTCATTTTGATTCTTTTTGAAGTGCTAAATATTTAAGTTGCATAATTTCACTCTGTGTATGGTTTCCAACAAGCTAAGTTCACATTCTTCTTGAATCACTATTTTTGTCTGTCTACACATTTACTTGTCATTCTCTTGTATAAACTGGCTTAAATGCAGTTCAAAATAAATGCAACACCAATTGATCATTGTTACTCTAAATTTTATTGTTCATTCAATCATCTTTGCTGGATAATGACATTGTTGTTCGATAAAGCCATATTCTTCCATTTATCAAGTTTTTCCTTCAAGAGGGCTAATTTTAATAAAGATCCTCAAGTGAACTGATCAAGCCTCTTACATGTCTTCTCTTGCAATGTGGGATTTATCTTTTTAAACCTGATTCACCCACCTACAATTACCCATATCGTTGTATCTTAAGCAATTTGTTTTTCTCTACCAAACCTTTGTTTTTCATAAATTTTGAGCATATCATGTCAATGCAAAATAAGTCTCAAACTTCTTCCTACCCCCTTATGCATTTTCACATATCTGTGTTAATTTGTATTGTATTTTAGATCTTTAATATATTGGGATGCCTTCTATTTAGCTATTCTTAGAAATTGAACATCAGTAATATTCTTATGAATAATGGTGTTCTTAGCAAGTTTTGTATGCTAAAGTTTGGCCACTTGTATCATGTTTGCTCGTTTTTCACCAACATTTAGGTTGAGGTGAAGAGATCAGTTCCAAGAGAAAGCATGGACTTGCTTAAGGGGCCAAAGACAAAGAAACTCTTTGTTGGTGGCTTGCCCACTTTGGTTTCTGAAGGTAAACATTACATATAAAAACCTCACTACGTAGAGAAAGGCTTCTTTATTGTAAACTGTCATTTGGGAAAAAATCAGATTCGTTAGAATATAAATATTTATAATCGA
This sequence comes from Chamaecyparis obtusa, assembly GCA_027943335.1. Lineage (NCBI taxonomy): Eukaryota > Viridiplantae > Streptophyta > Pinopsida > Cupressales > Cupressaceae > Chamaecyparis > Chamaecyparis obtusa. Next base: position 780,871 of record BSBK01004018.1, read on the forward strand.
TTTCTTGTAATTGACAGAGGAATTCAAGAATTATTTTAAAAGCTATGGCAGTGTCGTTGAGGCACAAATTATGCAAGATCATAGTACAGGGCGTTCACGAGGATTTGGGTTTGTGACTTTTGATAGCGAGCAAACAGTTGAAGACATCCTTACCCAAGGAAAGACTCATGAATTTGATGGAAAGCAGGCAGGTTTATGTCTTAGTCTTGATATGCGTTAGATTTTGTTTTTTCCCAGTCTGTTAGATGTTGAAGAATGTATTGCCAGCTTTGTATTTCAGGTTGAGATCAAGAAAGCAGAACCAAAAAATGCAATGCAAGATTCCCGTTCTTCTCGTGCTGGTTCCGGAAGGGGTGGTTATGGAGTTGGCCAAGAGGATTATGGGTATGATGGCTATGGAGGATACATAGGTGGGCACAGATCAGCCGTTGGTTATGGTGGCGGTTATGGAGGTGCTTATGTTGGTGGGTATGGTGGAGGTTACGGTAGTGGTGGTTTTGGAGCTGGTTATGTTGGTGGATATGGTGTTGGTGGTGGTTATGACCCTGATGGTTATGGTGGTATGGGTTATGGAGGATACTCTGGTGGAGGCTATGGTGGAGGTTATGGTGGTAGCCGAAGTGGTGGTAGGTATCACCCGTATAACAGGTAGAAGATGCCAGTAAGCCGATGGCCCGATCCTGTATGATGACCTGTTTTTGGACAGAATTTTTATTTAAAACACTCAAAGCTGTATAAGACACTCAGGCTGCATGCACTGTGTATCTGGGGGTTTTGTTATTTACATTAATTTCACTGTTTGAAGGGCAGACAATCTTAAATGATACAACAAATTTGTCAGCTCTTAGTGGAGGACTTTTTTTGTTGAGGCTACTCTGTTTTCTGCTGTTACTTCAGTCTTGCTTCTCCTCCATTGATTAAATCGCAGTATCCTTTTCATTCATGCTGTTATGGTGGTACATTGGTCAAGAAATAATGAGACGATTAAATTTCAAGGGTATTTCTACTTAAGATCATTATGTGATTTGGAAGGTTGGTTTTTTAGCCTTAAGATAAGTTTACCACCCGCACTCTTCAGTAGATGATTAAACATTTCTAATTTGTTGCTAATTGCAACGTAGAAATATTAATGATCATTCAGTGAGTAGAAATATTAATGATCATTCAGTGAGTAATGTATGTTGTAACTTGTGATGCTAGGTCGACTGTTGTATCATACATGTTCGATAGAATGGTATCTGTTCTTGCAAGACTTTGAGAATGGGGCAGTATTACGATCTCATGAGACGCAGTGTTTCTGCATGGCACTGATACAATATTTTTATAATGCACTATTTTCTCTGAGATGTAGAATGGAAAGCAAAGCAATTCAAATTAATACTCACACTTGTCTCTTCAATTAAATACTTCATAAATAAAATCCTATTAAGGGCCCGTTTGTTTCATGGAATTGGGATGGAATTGGCATTTTTGTATATCGGAATTGGTATATTCGATGTTTGTTTTTAAAAAGACAAAATGGAATTGGAATTTGCAAATTCTAATTTAACCTCAAAACCAACATATTAATATTACATCTAAATACTTGGAATTGGAAAATGAATTCCAATTCCACTTAAATGTGAATTGCGGATAACAACATTTTATAATTTATATTTAAAGCAGGGGATTGGGCAAAGTAAGAGATAAAACAGAGGGCTTCTGAAGCTGAAGAGGTTTTTAGGGAGATTACATAGGCATGGACGCAAGTAAGAAGATAAAGCTTGCTCATCGTGGTCGATATGTAAGTGCATTCATATCTCTACTTAGTGGGGAGCAGTGGGAGAGTTTGTGCTTGGAGGTTAGGATAGGCCAAGTTAGGTTATAACTTTGATATATTATTTCATCCATAGTATATTTCTTGGATAGTTATTATCCGAAGTGGAGTCGGTGAGAGGGTTTTTGATGGGAAGAGTTCAGTGTTTTGTGCACAGTGTTGTCTTAAGCCGCAATTTCTATGGCGTGAAGTATTGAGTGTTTTTTTTTTGGTGTGTTTCGGGGTGTTGATTTTCAAAACGCTGAAATAGTGCATTTACTTTTGGACGAATGTTAAGAAACCATTTTACAGTTTTGGAAGAGATTGTGTTTATAGAAAAGTGTGTCGAGTTTAGAAGAGGAAGCCCTCTTATTTTTGAAGGAGGCAAAAAAACAAACCGAGTTATTCTGTTCTCCTTTTACGATATTCCTTGACTTCAAGAAACTTTTGTTAATTAATTTTCTCCTATTCGAAACCTAAGTTGGATATGATTTTTGTTAATTAATTTTCTCCTATTCGAAACCTAAGTTGGATATGATTGGAAGTATTTTAGTAGAATTATAGGAGAGTGCCTCGAGTATATATAAACAACTGGAGTATCTATAAATTTCTCTTATAAACTAAATGAGTGGGCTTTAAAAATGATTACAACAAAGATCTGGCTATGATATCATTTTTATAATATTTAAGTAGGGTTTTAACATTTTATGTTCTTGTTTGGATGTCCTCTGGAAGCGACAATGTTGATTTTTAATTTTAGACTTAAGTTGTGCCGTAGGACGAGTGATTTGCCATAATTTGTTTATCATTTTATGTTTCCTTTTGTAGGATTTCTAAAAAATTGTCTTTCATTACCAGTTCTCTTTGATGACTTTGACGTTTTTAATCTTGTTAGAATATGTTTTAATCTTTAGGGTCTCTAGGTTTGGGGGATATTTAGCCCTTGAATGCAGTGGTTCACAAATGTGTGGAGAACCCAGGCAAAGAATATATAGGTTCCGAGGAAGCAGTACGAAGGGCGCTATTGCAATTTTGAGCTAAGGTAGTTTCTTGTTCATGCAGTGTCTTGGATTTACCAACCAAAATTGGTATGGCTAATGTGAGACCTAGGATGCAATATTATCTTGCCTCAATTATACTCTACTCTCCATATAATTGATCAAGAAACTTGCAATGTCAGCTTGTATAATGCAGAAAACAAAACAATTAATAAGAATCTAAGGTTCAAGAGCATAAGATGAAATTACACACTGCACATGTCCATAATTATGTCACACCGAAAGCATTGTCTTACATAAATCTTGTTTTGTAGGTGAAGACCGTTAAGAATAGAGCTGAAATACTATCAGTGGTTTACATAGTTTGCTTTACATATTTGGCAACCCCCTACTTCCTTTTAATCTGTGATCTATTCTTCTAGTAAGTGACATCCCTCGCCACTGCCCCATGTACCAATATTCAGACCACTATCATTCTCCCCTTGCAAATTTCTCTTAATCTCCATGTTCAAAGTTTTTAGACCTTGAACAGAGTCACCTTTTAGAAGTTTCTTTCCTTCTCCATTGATTAAAGCATGCATGATAGACCTTCTTTATTCTCATCTACTTCCGTTGCTATATTTTTTGACACCTTTGCATCCAGTTGCTGCTCACTTATAATAAAAATGATAATCCTTCTCTGTTGTAATTTCACTCTTGTAAGACATGTCAAGCATTAGCCTGTTTGGCCTACAGTTGCACCAAAGCAATGTTTGATTCACTTGTTAGGAAAGGTTAAAGGAAAATGCTAAACCCCTCCACAAAGGGAGAAAGTCGAGAATTGTCATTGGAAATGCAACATCTACGTAGCATTGACTTTATAATTTTTTTGTCGTGTTTAGTTTTTTAAGTTGTTTACATAGCCATCGCTTTTCTGTCGTTAATTAATGACTTTAATGAGTGAATTCCCGATTATCAATTGATGCATGAATTGAGATCATCATCTGATGCAATTTAGGTGAAAATGCTACCTAGTCAAACTCGGTTACATTTTTGATAGTAATGAGTGAATTTTGTTTTCTTAAATCGATTCCTCAAAGCCAAAGCCTCCTCCAAAAGTGACTAAAAATTTCAACAACGAGCAAACATCTTAGAGAGGCTCACAACAACCACAGTAGTATAAACCTTGGCCCCCAACAATAAGCTTCCTGCACCTAAACGACCTCATCAGTTTAAGGCTTGAACCACCACCAGCTGCTCAGCCTCGTTATTAGTCTGGGATCCCACAAAGAAGGTAGCTCCTTTAACAAATTGCGTCTTGTCATTATGCAAAACACAACCAACCGCCACTGGCCTTGGGTTGCCACATAGGAGGTTTCAACAAAATATGATTCTTGTGACCAAAAGTCTTCTTAACTACCCCATTAACAGGGGTATAAGTGACTACTGTTGAAGGCGACAAATTCTTTGTTGGAGGCGACGAATTCTTTGGTATGCCTAAAATTGTGAAGAAATTCTGCAAATGTCTTTCATAGAAAAAATACAAAGCTGCTAGAACTTCTTGGCTGTTGATAATCCTTCATGCATTCTCTTTTCAGACTTGTAGAAGTCATACAACATCGATTTTTACTTGTTCGATATTTATTTGGTCAAATATTTAGGTGAATGTTCCATGGCTTTTGCAACTTTTAGAAGATATATATTTAGGTGATTTTTACTTGTTTGATATTTATTTGGTCATTGCTTTATATCTGGTAAAATGCTTTACTTTTATTTGTTTTGGTGATGAAATAATACGAATAACAATGGAGTTTGTCTCTAAAATCTTTGTCTTTGACATGGTTTTAGGTCATTGATGGATCTTATTAACGATATAAACATTCAAGGAGTCATTGTTAAGAAGAGCAAAGTCATTTGTGTTCTTGCAGTTGTTCTTGCCACCCTTGTGGTATCCATAACATCATCTGCTCAAGAAGCTAGAAGAGAAAGGCGTAAGCGCAAAAGAGATGAAATTTCTTTTTATAAGCATATTATCCATTCCAATGAGACAAATTGTCATGACTAAATTCGCATCAGTAGAGGAGCCTTCTTTCGTCTAGCCAATATTCTAAGGCGGAAATGAAGCATCCGAGATACGATACACATAACGTTAGAAGAACAACTAGTGATGTTCCTCCATACCCTTGGCCACAATCTAAGGAATCGTAAGATTGCCCATAACTTTGACCACTCAGGAGAGACAATAAGTTGATACTTCCACAAGGTCTTGACGGCTATCTTAGCGCTCCATGCAGATTATTTTTTTACTCCATGCTCCAAACACTTCTCCATTAATTATTGGGAAGGACCGTTTTGATTCGTACTTCAAGGTAAATCTCCTAGTGGTACAAATTTGTTTACTTGAGTCATAATCCTATTATTGCGTATTTGATTATAAATTTGTTTACTATAGGATTGTATTGGAGCAATTGATGGATCACATATACTAGTTACTATCGATGTGGACATACAAGCTAAATATCGTGATAGAAAAGGCAACTTGCCGCATAATGTTATGGGTGTGTGTTCGTTTGATTATAAGTTTCAATACATTGTTATTGGTTGGGAGGGGTCTGTTGCAGATAACCGTGTTTTTGCTTTGGCTCTCTCGAGATCTGATCCACTAGTAGTTCCCCCCGGTATGTCAAAACATATTGTAAATGATTATATAGTGAAGCTTACGAGAAATGATACAACATTATACAATTTACTTTTTTTTTATGTAGGAAAATATTATTTAGTCGATACTGGATATCCAAACTTACTAGGATTTCTCGCCCCTTATCGGTTTACACGTTACCACCTAAAAAAGTTTTCAAGAGCAAACCCGATAAACACCCCACAAGAGTTATATAATCACCGACACTCCTTGCTTAGGAATGCAATAGAGCGTACATTTGAGATTTTGAAACAACATTTTCCTATCCTTAGGCATGCGATATCTTATCAAATCATGACACAAACAAATATTGTTTTAGCATGTTGCATACTACACAACTTCATTACGATAGTGGACAACGTTCCATCCGAAGTAGAAGTTGAAGAGGAAGATGCTCATGACAGGATAAATGTAACAATACTTGAGGCATATGGGTTGAGATAGCGAGATAGAGATGATTGGGGGAAGTTTCGAGATGAAATAGCACGAAGGATGTGGGAAGACTATAGATCTCAAGCTTAGTTGTAGTTTTAGGTAGGGGACTGTTCTAGAAGCATGGTATTTTTAGAAACCTATACCACGTTAGTAATGAAAGACAATTAATGAAAGACAAATAAGACAAATTAATAATGAATGTTAATTAAGCAAGTTATAGTATTTTACTATTAGCAACAAGTAATTGTATACTTTCATAGTTTAGACCTCCAGTATTTTTTTTATCTTTTTATCTATTTCTTTCTTACAAATAGAAGTAGGGATTGGTGATATATATATATATATATATATATATATATATATATATATATATATATATATATATATATATATATATATATATATATATATATATATATATATATATATATATATATATATATATATATTCTCAATAAATGACGGAAGCCTTGAGAATTTTGTAATTATTAAACTTTTTTTTCACATCCTCTGTTCAACATAGGGTACTTGTACGAAAGAACGAAGTCAAGAAAACCTCTAGTCTCGCTTGGGACCTTAGTCAACTAAATAATAGCTAATAACAAAAAACTGAATAGGGGCATACCCCTATGTACAATGATCAGAGGGCATACCCTCAGAATAAAATCTTAAGTTTTTACATAGTTCTTCATGGAGTATATTCTCCATTCTTACAAAGTTTACACATACATAAGATTGAATATTGAGATGGATCAAATGTACTTTAAGCAATTTGAAGAAGATGCGTCTTTAGGATGATGCCTAATCTTTCAAATTCCCTTAGATTCTGTTCCTGCCCAAGATCTCAAACTCGTCAAGGCTAAGACCTTTGTTAGTTCCATTAAAGATAAAACATAAATCGCAACTGAATCATAATAAAAGGATTTTATCATGTCATACTTAAGGTAGAGGGAAAGAAAAAGCAAATTAGTCGAACCTAACTTGTCAAGGTACTGAGCCATGATAAACCCAACTGCTGCAATTGAAAAAAATGTTAGAAATGCAATCTATTGAAAACATCACTTAACCTTGTCATGGAGTGTTGCCAATATTTATGGAAATATGTCATATTCAGAAAGATTTTCATTTCATTATCCTCTTCTTTTATTTTTTAAAATATGATTGGTTCTAACTTTAGACAACCCTTTACAATTTATATGACTATGTATTATCACCTCAAGATACAAAGTGGATATTAATATTTCTGAATAGCCTTACTAAATCACCTTTGGCCAATAAAAGTTAATATGATTTATTAAATCAGGCAGCAAGTAATCTTCCCTACAACCTTGAATAAAAACCTCCTCCTTTTGCATAAGGGACTAGATTAATTCATTCCACTTTAAACCAAGTTAAGTTTGGCTTTAGATGTATTCTCTCATTCTGAACTATGCTTTGCATAATGTAGCATGGTGATAATACCATATATGTGTATATATATGTATGGTACCAAATATGGCATATTGATGTTCCTAAACATATGTCATATGTGATAATATTACATATGACATATGTAGAAATATATGACTTACCATTTTGGTAATATACATATGCCATATTTGGTAATATCATATATATACCATATATGTGTACATCATTTAAAGTGAGAGAGTTTTAGCTTCACTAAATGAGCCATGCTTATCTAGGAGAACAATATCTCATTAAATAAGCTCCCACTCATGACGCGCTCCCGCTCTCCTGGTTTTCAAACTTCCATCAATGGCTCACATTTCCGTGCGGTGGCCCCTAACCCTGCGTCTCAGGGTCTGTCAGCTGGGTTTGCTATTGGCTCTGCTGGTACTTGTGATGGCAGGGCGACGACAATGTTCTATGCAGGTGCCCTTGGCTTTGCTGATGTTGCCGCCTTTGAGGCTGGCCTCCATGGGAGTGCTCCTACTCATTCTTCAGGGACTTTGAGGCCCCGGGTGGTTTCCCCTGTGTTTGTGAGTAGGCCTATTCAGATATAGTTAGATTCTGATATTGTTGATAAAATTTATGAAACTGCAGAGATTTTCTCCTCGAATGCTACTATATTTTGATTTAGGGGGTTTTGGCCTTCTTTGTCTACTCTTCATGCTTGGATTACCAATCAGTGGGAGCCAATATTATCCAAAAATGTTCAGATTTACCCAGCTGTAAGGGGTTTTTTCATTGTTAAATTTAATAATCCTGAAGATAGGAATACTATCTTGTGTGAGTATAGCTTTTCCTGGGATGATCGTTTCCCCCTTATGGCCAAACCTTGGCATAAGGATTTCAACGCGCTCTCTGAATCCTTTAACAAGATTCCGGTTTGGGTCAAGCTTTCAAATCTTCCCATGCATCTCTAGTTGGATCCGGTCTTGGAATTTGTGGGGAATGCTCTTGGGGATTTCCAGATTGTGGATTCGGATAATTCTGATATTTTACATTCAACTTTTGCTCGTATCCTTGTTGAGATGGATGTTTCTAAGGGCCTCCTTGAGAAGATTTGCTTGGCCTCCTCGAGGGGCTCTTGGATACAAACTTTGGATTATGAGGGTATTCCCTTCCACTGCAAGAATTGTCACTCGACTGGCCATGTGGCTGCTCGGTGCTCTTCCATGAAGGTGAAATCAAAACGATTGCCTTCTTGGTGGTCGGGTGTCGCTACTGAACATTATACAGTGAATAAATCTTCAACAATGGTTAGTGAGCCGGTTGCGGGATCCTCTCAAGAGGTTCCTTCGTCGGTTGTTGTCCAGACTACTGACTTGGTTGTCCAGTCTACTGTTGACTTTGCTGTCCAGATTGCTACTGCTGTCCATACTGTTTCTGCTATGGAGGCTGCTGTTGTCTAGAATGTTGAACCTGTTGTCCAGTCTTCTACTGCTGTAGGTTCACCCTTTCTGGTTTCTCCTAGGGGGGATGTGACGTTGGGGGCTGATTCTTTGGTCGACCATTCTTCTATTTCTTCAGGGGTTTGGTTGAATGATGCTGCCAAATTGGAGGACGGTTGGACAACTGTGAAAGGAAAGAAACCAAAGCCTTCTATTCCTCCTTTGGATATGAATCTTAGGTCCTACAAGGGTGGCTCTAAATCTAAATCGTAAGGTCCCTTGTTGTGGATTATTGTTTGCTGGTGGGGGTTTTCTGGTGGTTATTCCCTCTACTATTTTGGTGGTCTCCACTGTTGTATCTGAGCCTTATATTGCTATATCTTTTGAGTTTTTATGTACAAGGTTTCAGGTCCTTTCAAAACCTATTTTTACTTAATCAAAATAATATCTCATTAAATATGCTATCATAGTGCCTTAAAATAGTAAGTACATTTAAGTATTATCCAGTCAAGCTGTTAAGCTCTGTTTTAAAGAAATCTGATTATGAGTTTTGGATTAACTGAGACAATGGAAAATCAAGCCTTGGTAACAAATTTATTTCATGCTATAGAAGCGTATTACAATCTATAGTAAACCTCTTGACAAATGAAATATTTGATCCTTCCATAGACCACCCATTATTGTGAATGAAAAAATGAAAGATATCTAAGATAAACTTAAACCAGAGCCGAAGTTACTTCCCATAGTAATAGAAGAATAACACCAATCCAGATTTAAGTATAATTATAAAATGAAAGATAGTTTATATATGAAATGAAGTGATTTACACATGACAAATTTCTAACAACGGGCTATCAACAAAGGCTATACAAAATGCTTCACAAGAGAGGTTATACAAAAAGTTGTCAACATGAGCTAGCCCTCTGAGATCCTAGTAATGTCCACATACTTAAAGTGGGACTAGCGATGCCGAACCAGTTAAAAGAAATAGGTTCTAACTTGATAGTTGGTAGAGATGTATTAAGGGATAAGGGCCCTTTAGGCCTAATACAAGAAATACTATAAACTTAAGGTACAAGAAGCTTACAAGTTTTTTTTTAACTATAATTAGAGGAGGAAAAGAGAGAATTAAATTTGAGAGTGGGAAATGATTTATGGTGCAAATTAAAGAAGTGCAAGTTAATGAGAGCGAGGATATGAAAATGTCTAGGGCTTAGTGGTTATTACGTCTGCCCCAAGGTCGGCCAACTCGTCTGCCATTTTATTCCCTTCTCTAAAAATGTGTCACTGATGAGAAATTCTAAATAATATCAAGGGCAACACACAAAAACCCTCCAATTTTCAATTTGGTGTGGACTGCTTTCTTAGAGCATTAATAATATTAGTGGAATCACCTTCAATATCAAGGTTAGATATATTTAGTTTAACTCCCATTCTGAGACCTGCAATTAAGGCTTCCATCTCGACAATGTTATTTGTTGTGACTCCGAGGGGTTGGGCTAAGGTTACAACTACTCTGCTATTAGAATCATGGATAACACATCCAATGCCAATTGGACCAGGGTTGCCTCTAGAGGCACCATCAAAATTTAGTTTGAATCCCCCCTCATTGGGAGGGGACCAAACACATTTAGATCTAGCTTTGATTTTATCTATGATAGGTTTTTTTGGCATGGGAGGGTAATTTGAGCCCTCTCCATTGATATCGCATATCACCATCCCAAGGAGTTGTCTATTTATCATTGTAGGGTAGATTCGGGATTCTATTATTAACCAATTCAATAATAACTACATTGATTTTATTCAAGAGCTGACCAATGGCAAGTTGTTTCTTCTTAAAAAGCCATCGGTTCCTTTCCTTCCAGATTTCCCAAATGAGGATGGAAGGGATAACTTTCCATAATAAGTTATAGATACTATCCTTATGGTAATTCAGCCATGATTTAAACATGTCAAGAAGTTTATTAGGGATAACAGAGATAAGATTAAGCTTATTACATAGCCATTCCCAACATTGTCTTGAGTAAGGGCAGTTCAAGAGAAGGTGATCCATTATTTCCTCCTCATTTTCACATATAGGGCATCTTCTAGGTCCCTCATACCCCATCTTGGTAAAGCGGTATGCAATGAGGATTTTATGTTGGATTGCAAACCAGAAGAACAATCTGGCTCTAGGAAGGCATTCCTTATCCAAACATAGGTGTAGAGAAATGTTTGTTTTGGTCATGGGATGTTGGGTCAAAATCTGTTTGTAACCATCTTTAGTATTGTATTTCCTGTTGTTTGCTGTAGTCCAAATTAGGTGGTCATATTTTGATAAAAAAACTTAGTTTCCTTTCTTGAAGGATGATAGAGAGGGATCTTGTGGTGCTCGGGAATGTTTGCTTCCCCCAAAGATTTCCATTTGTAAGGCTCTGTAGAGGGATTGGAGGGGGGAAGAATATAGTCTATAACCTTCTCACCCCATTGGTTTTTGAGGGTCTGCACTGTATCCCTCCAATGCATCATTATTGAAATGGGTGGCAAGCCTTCCCAAGAGTCCTCCTAGAACAAGACCTTGCAACCATTATTAATTTTCCATGATAAATTTTGGGCAATGTTATCTCTACAGTCGGTCATAAAGTTCCAGATCTTTGAGCCTTTAGGGAGATTTCTAATTCTAAAGAAAGAAACCGGTTCTCTTCCATTTAAGTACTTGAAGCGGAGGATTTTAGCCCATTTCAGATTTGGTTTACTCACAAGGTTCCATACCAGTTTAGCTCCTAAGGCTCTGCTTTGGATCTTGATATTTTTTAAACCCATGCCACCATACTCTATTGGCGAGCAAAGTGAGTTCTAGGAAGCTAAGGGAATTTTCTTTTGATCATTTTCTCCTTGCCAGAAAAAATTCCTAAGAAGCTTATTAATTTTATCATTTTTTCCTGTCGGAAGGGGACAACATGACATTTGATAGATAGGGATAGCAGCTAAAAATGATTTCAACATTGTCATCTTACCTGCAGAAGAGAGCCATATGCCCTTCCATGAAGTTGTCTTATTTTTCATATTTAGGATGGTATATTCCCAAGTGCTTGAGGATTTGGTACCTTTATCGAGGGACGACCCTAGTTATTTACAAGGAAGTGTACCTTTTCTGAAGTTTAGTAGGTTACAAATATAAGATTCAAGGTTAGGGTCCATATTTAGGAAAAAAAATTCTGATTTATCTTGATTAATTTCTTGTCCAAATGTCCTTGAATAGGCCTGTAGGATTTCTCTAAGTTTGGTTGCTTCATTAATTGAGCTAGTACTGAATAAAATTGTATTGTCCACAAATTGTTGGTGGGTGATGGGGTCCAATCTGTGGTAACTTTAATACCATTGGTTTGGTTATCTTCTCTAGCACTTGTTAAGGCTCTACCTAGGGCTTCTGCCATGATGATGAAAAGGAAGCATAAGATAGGGTCCCCTTGTCTAATTGCCTTGGAGGAGTAAAAAAAATCTTTTGGAGACCCATTTAGCATTATTGAGAACTTGGGGGTTAAAGTACATTCAAAAACCAAGTTAATCCATGATTTATCAAAGCTGAATTTTTCAAGGACTTTGCATAAAAATCTCTAGTCTACCTTGTCATATACTTTACTGATGTCGAGTTTAATGAACATGCTAGGGTTCTTATTGAGTTGGGTAGAGTGTATTGCTTCTTGGGCTATAATTATTTCATCATAGATAGAGCGGTCTTGTACAAATCTAGTATGTTCCTCGCTAATAATAATGGGTAGTAATTTCTAAATTATGATTCATCTTGCATTGTTCATCATTTAGATTCATTTTAGATCTTGCATTGTTAATCTATTTTAGATTCATTTTTAGATCTTGCATTGTTAATCATTTAGATTCATTTTTAAATCTTGCATTGTTCATCATTTAGATCTATTTTAGATCTTGCATTGTTAATCATTTAGATTCATTTTTAAATCTTGCATTGTTCATCATTTTAGATTCATTTTATCTTGCATTGTTAAAACCATTTTAGATCCATTTTATCTTGCTTAGTTAATCATTTTAGCTTCATTTTAAATCTTGCATTGTTAATCCATTTTTGATTCATTTTAAATCTTGCATTGTTAATCCATTTTAGACTCATTTTATCTTGCATTATTAATCCATTCAACGTTCATTTTATCTTGCATTGTTAGGTCATTTTAATGATCTTGCATTGTTAAAACGTCATACATCCATATACAGAAATTCACTACGTTAGTAACATCATACATCACAATATAGTACAACACATCACATCCTGCATCCAAAAACCATTAGTAACTACATCTCATCTATACACACACATCACATATAGCAAGTCATATCACATCCCGTATCACCATGTTAGTACATCATAAATATCCATGCATAACTCATAACATGTCATATCCCACCCAACTCATCATATGTATATATATAACTAATGTCCACAAATAAAAGAATGTCCCATCCCAAATAATAAAATAATAAGTGTCTGTCTCAGTCCATAAAGCATACATATACAATATACATGGGGACTATGCCCTCCATCAATAAATACTCATGTACATAAACAAAATCTGCAGTATATCACTGCCTATCTGCCTCTCCTGAGGGAGGCTGCATCTCGACATCATCAGCTCAGGGGTGGACCTGTGCTGGATCCTATGATGGTATCATGACAAAGTTCACTTGCATAACCTGGGACATCAATCTCTCCACTCTTCCCTGTACCCTACACCTGTGTGGATCCCTGTCCTCCCCCTCCATCCACATACATCCCTGCCCTTGACCCCTCTGCCTCTGCCATCTGCATAGAGCCACCGATAGACCGCTGCTAACTCTGTGAATGACCTGACCAACGACTCTCTTGCCTTGTCCTCTGTGCACCAGCCCTTGTCCTTTGGCTCCTGCCAACACCTGTCCCTAAGCTCCCCCCTGTACCTGTACTTATGGCCCCATAATAACTTGCACGTCTATAATACTCATGACACTCTGGTGGCACTACTCTATGATACATGCCTTGGTATCATCCCACTTACTCTCTCAGATCTGCCAGGTCCCTCTACAAATAGGTCACCTCTCCTGATCGCTCGTGAGAGCTTTGCACCACTCTATCCCCCTGGCAATCTGTCTCTCTGCCGTCAGCTGTTGGACCTCCATATTTCTCTCCCCTGTAGCCGGTCTCGCTCTATCCGCAGCCCCTCCCTCTCTCCCCGCAGCTCGTCTCTCTCCACCCTTAGCCCATCCGTCTCCACTCGCAGCCTGTCTCTCTCCCGCTTCAGCTTCTCTCTCTCATCGACCATCAAAAGTCTATCCTGGAGCACTTGGGCTAGTTGTGCTATCAGGGTGTCTTTCTTACCCTGTGTATCACAAAGCATTTGACTTATGTGATCATATGTTGCCTGTAAAGATATGAGACACCTTGTCAGATCTCCTCCTCCTCCCGATGATCCCACTCCTGTCGACTGCCCTGATGATGGTGTTGCTGGTAGTGGTGGTCTTGGTGGTGGTGGTGCCCCCTACATAGGTGGTACCTATCCCCCATTTCCTCCCCCACCACCACCTCCTCCTCCTCCTCCTCCATCCATATCAATCCCATCCCCTCCTTTGCCTCCATCTCCACCTCCATCTTCGTCTCCGTCTTGTCCTCCCCTCCCTCCTCTCCGGCCCTTGGCTACCAGCACTGGCCCTCCGCCAACAGGTAATCTTGATCTCCCCATGACCCTCAAACTTTGAAACCATGCATCATATGCTGGGGTGGTCCCTCCATCTGCGAGTCCTCCAACTAGCTCCACTATATAGGGGCCATAGCCTTCCACCCTACCAATAGCCCCACCCTGTCTAGCCTCCCCCCAAACTCTAAAATCGGCTCTCATGTCACCCTCTGGTACCAGTGATTTGCATATGGCACCCCCTGTACAAACCCAAATTGACAGGTGACCATGTCCAGCCTGTACTACTCCACGATGTACTCTCACCATCCTGTAATATAGGTCAGAGTCATGGCATATGGTAGCTCCCTCTAATCCTCTGCCCATGTCGCTTGTCCCAGGTATGATCACCAGGTGATGCTGTCTCAAATCCCGTCCAGTATCTCTCTCCAGTGATCAATGTCATCCACGTCGTGGTACGCTAGTAGCTCTCCCCAGCTATACATCGTAGGCTCCTATGGTTGCCTGTCTGTCCTACCTAGTGTCCTCAACACTGATATGTGCTCCCACGTCCATACCTGTAGGAGTGATGTGAACCCAAAACTCCTATGCCCTTCGCACCATGGTAGACGATCTGGTGCATGTCCTTGTACATCTCAACCAACATCAATGTGCCCCCAGGCTGCTGGGAAACCCACATCCACTATCCACACAATCCTTGGGATGAGTGCTAATGTCACCCCTATCCCTCATGTGTCTGGGACAATGTACCCTGAAACCAAGCCGTACACATAAAAGTATAGTCGTCGTGCTGGCAGTGCTGCTGCTGCATGGTGTGCTAGCATGAACTGCCCATGGCGCAGGACATACACTATGCTTGAGCCTAGTAATGGGGCTACTGCCTATTGTTGTGTGTATGACCCTACCACCACTTGTGTCCCCTGAATCAACAGTCTAAAGATTTGATACACATCCTCCAAGGTCACCATCATCTCCCTCATAAGCAGATGGAACGTCCCTGTCTCAGAGTGCCACCTCTCGCATAGTGTTGTGGCCATCGCCATGAACGTCCATTTCCATGACATGCGGGCCAAGTACCCTAGTCCTAGTGCATCTACCTGTGCCCACCATGTAGGAGTGAATTGCTCTCCCATCGTTAGCACCGCTGCATGTCTCTCTTGGCTAGTCAGCTGATCCAGTGACCACTACAACCAAACCAGTTAACTGTGTCAATTTTCTATCCTGTCCAAAACATCCTATCTGCCTGTCATTGCCTACCTACCTTAGTTCCCCCCTTTTCCCCCTATCCCCATCTTTTTCCCTTCATTCTCGCCCATCTCCCCTTTACCCACGTTCCCGCAAAACCCCTCTTCCCGCGTTCCCACGAAACCCTTGTTCTCACCTTCCTGTCGATGACTCTGTTATCACGATCCTGCTATCGCGGGATTGCACGACTTTTTCCCTTGTACCGGCATGGGAACGCATTCTCGCGTCGCCGATCTAACCCCCATCTCTTAAGAACACATTATTTTTTTTGTGTTTCCTCAGGTTTTCTCCAAGAACACGATCCCGTGAGAACTTCATGTGGGATCGCGGTCTTGCTAAAAATCCCCCCATCCCTCGGACTTTCACAATCCCACGAAAAGTCCCATGCCATTTCTAAAACCCCTTCTCTTAGCTTTTTTTGTAGGAACATGTTCCCATAGGCATGAGTGCGTTCCTGCCGATCCCATGCTGGTGGGATCGCACATTTTCAAAGCAAAATACATCATAAATGCAAAAATTACTAAATGACAAAGTTAGTTTCTCGATCCTACCCATCAGTCAGGGACCCCATGCCATCGGACACTCCTCATGATGCCTCGGTCACCCTCTCTCTACCATTTCTCTATCTCCACTCAGAGCTCAAAATTCTCTATTTTCAAGCTCTCAGGTGCACAAATGATCTATTTCTGGCCCTCCTGGCCCTCCCAAGCCTCGTTTTTCCTCCTAGATGCCTTTTCACCCACCTTTTCCTCTTATTTTGTCGAATCTTGCCACATTCTTGCCTCTTTCACCCCCTCTTCCCCGTTCATACCCTTTTTTTCACCTATTACACCCCCAACTGCCTTTTCTTTTTGAGACATCGTCTGGTCCTTCTTCCTTCTCCCAGCCACCCTCTCAAGGGGGCATCACCCAACCTAAACCTTCTGGCCCATAATATGGGGCATTTTCATCACCTAGTCAATTCCTCGCGTCGTCTATTATTTCTAAACGTCTTCAAAATAGTGTTATTTTAACACTTTGTCGAAGAGGGGAAAAATGTAGACACCTAAATTTGATTACACAATTTAAGTAATTTTATTTAGTCCTCTCCTAAGGCACTCTATTAATTAAATATCATTATTTAGTTAATTAATGTCATCCCCTAGTTAATTAATTAACTATAGCCCAATTAATTATCTAAATGACAAACCTATAATCTGATAATTAATTAAATCCTCATTCCTCTATTAATTTAAATGGATACATATACCTATTTAAATTAATTCATAAAACCCCATTTTCCTCCCGCTTAGAATTAAATAATGTATTTAATCCAATTTGAGCACATGGCTCCTAACTTTAACCCTTAACTCAACCCATTCCAAAATCCTAACATGAAGTTCATACTCAACCCAACTCATTCACACATACTAATCACCCTTAATTAGCTAATGACCCATGATTAGCTAATCCAACCCTCCACTCATTCTCTCTCCTCCCATCACATCCTCTTAAACTTCCCACTTACCTCCTAATCCAAGCCTAATCACCTCCTAAGCATTTGCACAATCATAATCCATGGATTAAGAAATCCTAACCCAGCTCAAGTCAACTCCCATGTCACATCCTCACGCCCCCCAATTTCCTCACCTCATGTCA
The DNA here is from genome assembly GCA_027943335.1 of Chamaecyparis obtusa. Classification (NCBI taxonomy): domain Eukaryota; kingdom Viridiplantae; phylum Streptophyta; class Pinopsida; order Cupressales; family Cupressaceae; genus Chamaecyparis; species Chamaecyparis obtusa. Next base: position 798,174 of record BSBK01004018.1, read on the forward strand.
ACCTTAAATGCTCTTACACACCCCTTACACACTCCATCCTCCTCTTACACATTTGTCCCCTCTCACATCTCCCAAAATGGTCACATTCCCCCATTTCTTCCAACCTCTTCCATTGTGACACTTGTCACAATGAGATGCATTTGAGAAAGTAGAATCCATGTGCTCTCTCTCAAATGCATCTTGACCCTTCCTTAGGTTTGCATTTTGACCGTTCATTCACCCCTCCTCGTGCCTATAAATTGAGCCCTCATCTCCTTCATTTTCATCCACCTTCCAAGCATTGTTATCATGCCATTTTGAAGAGAAAAAATACAAACCATACCTTGATAATGCCAAAATCATTCCAAAATCACACCCTTTGAAGCTTGAGCATCATCCTTTGAGCACACATTCAAATCTTTGGATTACATCTAAAGATCAGGAGGGCCTTTTGGACTGCTTACTTATGGTTTGCATTCTTGTTGTTATTGCTTTCTTTTAGTCTAATCTAAGTGTTTATCTTCTTTGTTTTGTTGAATGCTTAACTTAGTTTAGTATTCCTTAACAACACATTTTAGGTGATACAATTTGAATACAAGTATAATTCCCCACGATTCTCTACAAATTTCGTGTAATTTTTAAAATATAAACCATCAATTCTTTTTTAAAAAAAAGCTTTTTTACTTGATAGAATCAATTTTTTTTTAAATAATGAAATATTCACCAAAATTAAATATTTTTTTCATGGGGGTTTCTTAAAGTTATAATTGGCTATGCCTCTAACTTCTTTGTCATCACCCTTTATTAAATGTAAAATATATGTTGTACCTTCCTTCGAGCTAGCATACATTGAATTCCCTTTGTGGAAATTTGTTTGACTTGTGGACCTCAACACAAGAGCTACACACCTACATATGGAATTTGGTATGTTTTTGCACAAAGGAGGGTACCACATTTATTACTGAAGAGTGAGGATGTAAAGGTCATAGGTGTTATGACTATACTGGTAGTATGGATTAGCAATTCAATGTATGTTAGTGTTATGCCTACATGTTAGGTAGCTTTGCCAACATGCAATGCTGGTGAATACTAACCTTAAATGTCACGAGTAAGGTCTTGTTGTTGAGGTCATTGCAAAGAGTTCCTTAATGTGCTAGTAGAGTGCATATAGTTTTTTTGGTTCTCCAATCAAGAAATCTACAAGGTATTATGGGGAACTGCAAAAACCTTGATGGATTAGAATACTTATTTACACGATTTTCATTTTCTTGTATATAAGGAGTGCAAGTAGGGAGTTTAATGTTTCAAAAGCCTTGCATGAAGACTTTACAATTATATTGTGATCTTTGTTCATGGGAATATATATTGAGTGTGTGGCTCCTTTGGAAGCCTAGATTTTCCCTTATTAGGTTATTCCAACATACATTTATGTCATCTTGATGGTATGCTTGTTTATTCTTTTGCATTGCAAAAATTGAATACTTGTTTGCATGTTTTTGTCTGAAGGGATTATTTGGAAATAGTTTGATAAGGTTGTAATTTTTTTAAAATTACATCTTTTGATAATTACAATGGATTCAAAATGATCTTATTACATGTTGAAAGTGATTTATTAAGAGTTGGAAAATATATAAATTGTACATGAATAAAAATGGGAAAAGATGCTAGCTTACAAATGACATGTATGGGGGATAACTAAGTGGTCCTAGGAGGTTCGACAATTTGAAAATTACCTTAAAAATATGTGGTAATTTCCACATGTTTATTTTTGTTATATCTTATAGGCTTATTTGGAATTTATGTCATCGCTAGATAAATCATTTTGTTCCATACATTTTTTAAGACGTAAAGACTTACTCTTCCTTTGGACATTCTAAACTTAGAATAAATTTTTAAAAAAAAGTTATTATAAAAGAAAAATATATGATAAACTTTTACACCCTTATGAAAAATGCTATCTAAAATTGAAGATCTTTTATAAAGTTGTAAATGTCTTAAATATTAAGGGCAATAATACCATCATACTCATTGTTCTCTATAGGCATATTCTACACTACATTTTTTTGTTAAAAAAATAGTAAAAACAATTTAAACATTCTCACATATTTGTTAGAAAAAGACTTCTCTACATTAATATTGAGCAAGTCTATTATCATATGAGCCCCTCTCATTTTTTATTTTATTAATAGAATATGTGCAATTCATATTGAAGCGTGATTAGATGTGTCATATTATACACAAGTATAAAGTACATAACCCCTTTTCTTTTTCTTTTTTTTAATAGAATATGTACAATTTATTTTGAAGCATGTTTAGGGGAAGGGGACCGTCCATGATCCAAACACCATTCATTGAATTTTGCTAGTTAAAAGCCCATTAACAAATCATCTAGTGGGCCAAAAGCCACCCATTGGTATATCGAATAGGTGGAGAAAAAGTAAGTAATTATACCAATAGTGCAACTTTATTTGTATCAATAGTTGTTCACAATTATTATTATTGGGGCATTTATGTATAAGTAATGGATCAATTGTGTAATTATTTTGGTTGTCAAAATAAATGGTTAATGGGGTAGTAGCAAATATGTTTGGGTCAACATTTTGAAATGACCACTTTTTGACCCTTGTCTGCATAAGGGTTCATCTTTGCTACCCAAAAGCTAAAACAATAGCTATAAGCAATTAAGTTGCATACAAAGAAAATAAAATAAATCATTGAAATCTAATGTATAGTTTAGAAATTCAGGATGCACGAAATTATTTATAATGACTACCTGTACCCTTCCCCTAGATGCCTTTTGCTATATACAAGTACAAAGTAGAGAATCCTCTCCCATTTTTATTTTTCTTAAAAGCATTTGTACACTTGGTATTGAAATGCTATTAGATGCTTCTTATTATATAAAATAGAAAATAATTCCATAGAAATTAGGGGACTCACAAACTACAAATGAATTAATGGTTTTAATAACGTCCATGAGGCCAAACAATTCATAGGACCCACAAATAGTTAGCAAATAAATAAACATATAAAGTTCGAAACCAAAAAAAACCTAAAATGCCTTGTTGACTAAATCACCTTTTCCTTCTACATCTTGAATCTTCTATTCTATATTTTGAACTTGATTAAGAAATTTGAAAACCTTATTATCTCTTCTTCTATAAACACCTCATTGAAATTAACACACCATAATCAATGTACCCTAATGGTTTAAAGTCTTCCACTTAAAATAAGAAATTAACATACCATAATCAACGTGTCTTGTTGGTTTAAGGTCTTCCACTTAAAATAAGAAATTAACATGTTATAATTAATATGTCTCAATGGTTTAAGATTTTCAATATTAATATAAAAATATAAAAAAAATTTATATATTAGGTCACTCATAAGCTATGGATAAATTAATAGTTTTAATAACATCTAAGTGGTCAAACAATTCATAGGAAAATGAACATAATTACGCCGAGAGGCGTAACCTACAATGGCAGAATAGGGGAAAGAAGTGTTGTGACCGTGTTAATGTTAAATTTTTAAATAATAAAGCCGACGAACATTTTATGAAATGAATTATTTTTTTAAAATGTAAAGCCGACTAATACAATGAACCGTTGCATCATCTTCAAGACACTCATATATTTCTGCATTCAAACTCCTCCTAAAGCATTCAACGATTGCTGGAGTGAATTTATATGCTCAGAGACTGAGCAAATATATAGAAAATCTTTATCTAAAATTATTGAGAAAAGCGTCACTACCAGATTTTTTTATAAAGATTTCACGGTTAGTGCCAATTAACTTTAGCATCAATAAAATGAAAAATTAACTTAACTGGTAGTGTGAGGAAATTAACTATTAGTGTGAAATTTTATTTTTATTTTAACTTTAGTGCACATTCATTTCTATAATAGATTTTTATATTCTAAGTGTGAAATTTTATTTTTATTTTAACTTTATTGCACATTTATTTTTATTACAGATTTTTCTACTATAGATTTACAATTATAACTATTAGTGATATTATAAAATATTTTTATTTTATAAATCATAAGAATATTTTTAAAATTATATAGTATTACTAAAATGTTTAAGAAATTATATAACTAGATGTTTTTAAAAAATCTAAATATATATTGAAAAAATATTAATATTAAATATTCAATCATAAAATAATATAATTAAAGAGTTTATTTTTTAGAAATAGAAATTTCTTATAATTAATATTTTTCTTTTTTTATAATTAATATAATTAATTAATATTAGTGTAAATTTACTATTCTAAAACTCTCTTACCTTCATTTATATTTTAAGTTTTTTCACTCTAGATTTACAATTATAACTATTATTGTTTGTTAGTGTTGTTTATAAAATCTTTTATTAATTATTTTTATTTTATAAAATCATAAAGATATTTTTAAATCATATATTTTCAATAAAATGTTTCAAATTTTATATTATTTGATGTTTCTAAAATATCTAAATATATATTGAAATAATATTAATATTAAATATCTAATTATAAAAGTGTTTATTTTTCAAAATAGAACAAAAAAAAGAACAAAGATTTTCCTTTCTTTTAAATATGTTATTATAAAACTAAGTAGTAATGTTTGATTAATAAAATTTTTATAAATTATATCATATTATTCTTTTGAGCTAACCAAAGTTTATACAAGAGTACTATTGTCAGTGAACGCTATCATTGAATTTCATTTATACTATTGTATTCACAGAATTGAAACTCATTTATACATTTTATATCTAATTATAACATTCAAATTTTATAGAATGCCTCGTCCAAGACTAAATTTTGAGAATGAAGAGCAACGAAGATAGTATCGAAGAGAATATGCTCGAAATTATATGAGACGACGACGTGAACAAAGGAATGATGCTCAAAGAGACGAAGCTAAAAGTGCTACAAATGGTGAACAACAAATACAACACAGAGAATATGCACGAAATTATATGAGACAATGACGTGAACAAATGACTGATGCAGAAAAAGAAGAAGAAAGGAATCATCGAAACCAACTTGATAGAGAAAGACATGTCAAGCGTAGGGCAACTATGACAGTGGAAGAGATTGAAGAAGAAATGAGACAACATGCAGATAAGATGAGAGCACATCGTACACAAACATCTCAAGATAACCAAAATATAGTGAGAAGACAAACAAAAAGATCTATGAGCCTAGACGAGTTGAATGAAAGAGAAATACAACAAATACAACTATGTAAACGTGACTCAAATGAAGGACAAGCTCAATCTCATGAAAATGATGGGTTTAGTTACAATGGGATGAATTCTATGACAATAGATCGTATTCTACAAACACCAATTGATCGAGTAGAGGATCTTATGAATGTTGATTCAGGCAATTATAATTTACAACAGGATTTCACATCACAAATAAGAAGACAAAGACAATTGAAAAGAACACAAAATAGAATGGATGAGGGGATAATCAATACTATTCAAAATAATGGGATTGACTTGAGGACATTACAAATAATGTTTCGAAATGGACTAGATAAACTTGCTATGCCCAGTATGCTACATTTGTCAAGAAAGTTATCTTTCAATGAAGGTTGCACGGGTCCCTGAAGGCCCTATTTGTCATCGATGTCGACAAGAAAAGAATGAACATCAGTTTTCAGCATCAAACAACATGGATCCTGGTCCACAACCATTAGAGCTTTCTAATCTAACGCAAATAGAAGAAATGTTGATAGCACGTATCAATCCCATTCTTCAATTTACACACGCAACTGGAGGTCAATTTAAATATAAAGGGCATACCATAAGTTTTCCACAAGAAGTAAGAGAAATAGCCGAAATCTTACCACATCGCATAAAAGATTTACCTATTATCATTGTTCGTAAGAAGGATCAACGTGGAACAAGTTATAATTTTACAGTCAATAAAGAGAGGGTTTACAGAGCACTTCAATTTAAAATAAATCATGATAAGTTCTATAGAGATGTTCAAATTGACGAAAATGGACTTAGTGAGCTTACATCTAATTTAGATGATAACATCTTTGATCAGCTAAACTCAGTTCATATGGAATTTGATTCAAATGCAAATGAATATGTATTTGCAGGTCCAATAATGGAGATAGATCAAGGAAATATTATCAATCATACTACATCAATGGCCTCAAAACCACCAAATGCACGAAGAGAGATGGAACTAATTCATGCATGGATAAATAACCCAAATATAGATCCTGGATCACTAATTGATTGGCCAGGAATTGGAACATCTCCAGTGAATGAGTATGTCATAGAAGGATTACTTGATATGGCTTTTCCAACATTGTTTCCGGATGGACGATGCGATTGGATCGAACCAAGATTGAAAAGAGTCTATCTTCATGAATTTGTTAAGCATTTACTTCGATATAGAGATCATCGCTTTGGACGACACCCATGATTTAGGTATTATATGATGAATATGATCATGCGACATCGTGCACAAAATTCATTAGCAGTATTTGCCAAAAAGAGCTTGCAAGATATGCCAATCACAATCAATGAGTTACGAGAACAAATAGAAAATGTCCCTTACTCACATCTAGCGGATCGCTTGATGCGTTTTGGTACAACTCTAAGGGGTACAAGGTCTTATTGGGCAAAATGTCGAGCTGAATTAAGTGATCTCTTGCATCAAATTGGAACACCAACAATTTTCTTTACTTTGAGTGCAGCAGATATGTATTGGCCCGACTTACATGCATTAATGCTAGGAACAGAACCATCTAATCCGCAAGAAGCACAAAAATGGCAACGACAAAATATTATTGACTACCCACATATTGTTGCATATTATATGCATCTAAGATATACAATGTTTCGAAAGGAAGTACTACTAAAGGGGATGAAAGTAAAAGATTTTTGGTCAAGATATGAATGGCAACACAGAGGATCACCACATGTGCATGGATTCATATGGTTAGAGGGAGCACCTAACATAGATAGCCTTAATTGGAGAAATCATGATGAAATCAAGATAGTTCAAAAATATTTTGATTCTATTATACATGCATGGAATCCAAGGGGAGATCCACATCAACGAAACATACAGGTAAGATACCAATTCTTCTATACCTATTCAACATATATTATGTTTCTTGACACTTTCCAAGGCAACAGTTGACATTGGACCAAGAGAACGGACAGGACTAACATTTGTTGCTATATCACGAGTTAAGTCTTTGGATGGACTTCGAATTTCACCACCATTTTCTTATGATCGTTATGAAAAGATGAAGACAGGGAAGCAAGTTCTAAAAAGGAAAGCAGAGGAGGAACGACTCAAATCTCTAGAAAGAGATTAATTCTATTCATTGTATATACTATATTTCAATATGTATAAAACATAATGGATATTATAAGTGTCATGCTTTAAAAAGAATATTTCAGATTAAAAATTTAATAGATTTCAGTTTTACATGTTGCGCTGCGGATGCTACTAGCTTAGATATCTGTATACATCTATCTAAAACACGCCGAGAGATATCAATCTCGAGGTGCCTATTTCAATAAATAAATGTATTCACAATACATAGGCGCCTCGAGATTGATATCTCTCGGCGTGTTTTAGATAGATGTATAAAGATATCTAAGCTAGTTAATGGTTTAAGATCTTTCCCTTAAATTAATATGTTATAATTAATCCGCATAAGAAAATGATGACTGAATGAATGATTTTAATGACGTTCACAAGACCAAACAGCCTAAGGGACAACTGGACTACAGTTAGAGGCTAACTCCAGATTTTTTTCTAAATAGGACCTCATGTTATGAAACAAAATTCACAAACACTCCTACACAGCGCCACAAAGATTGATTCACAATGGTTTGCAATGGGAGACGTAAAATCGCAGGTAAAGGAAATAGGCGACTCGGTGAGAGTTCCTGTACCCAACACCAGAATTCCCTTCGTGGGTCATGTCGACAGCCTCGCTCTCAAAAAGGTCTGCTCATTTCTCCCCTGTTTTATCCACCCTCTCACCATTTGTCTCCGTTGCACAACAATTGAATGAATTAAATTGTATGTTCAGCTGATATGTGGATCCATAGCCGGTGGGGTGTCAGGCGTAGCTGCCGCACCCTTCGAATTCCTGCGTTCAAAAGCAGTTGCAGGAAAAGGGGGAGGGTCGGTGAGAGAGGTTTTGTCAGACGCCATTCGGCAGGAAGGACTGGGTTTTATCAAAAAGGGGAGTTTCGTAACTTCGATCAGGAGGACTTCCTTGCAGAGAGGGATTCTTTTTGTGACATATGAAGCCGTTAAGAGGTGGGAGGAGAGGAAAGTTGGAAAAGATGTGAAATGGCTCCCTGCCCTGCCAAGGGACGTTTCAGTGGCCACTGTTGCAGGGGCTGCGGCGGCTTTTACCTCCACTCTGCTCACTTATCCAATGAATACGGTTGGAGACAGAATGTTTCTCAAGGTAATCTTTTTCATTATGATGAAATTTGAAACTAGAATTAGGGCTTTCTGTTTGTTGATGGAGGGCTCCATCAACTGTATTTATAACCTTTCTTTAAGGCAGTCCACCATTATTGATTTAAGTGTGGCTCATCCCCTCTTCCTTCTGTGACAGCAGATTGGTTGGGAACACCTTCCAATGTTCTACCGAGCTATTGACCCTTCCATCATGCATTCTTAAATTACATTGTATAAATCATATATCAGTTCTTTTAGGGCAGGTTTCTAGTTATTTATTTCTTAGCAACATCTAAAATAGAATGTTTAAATGAAACTTTAATTAAAAAAATTGTAGATCGATGTTTTGCCGAAAAAAAAGAGACAATAAAAGGAAAAATAGAAAAAATAGGAGACAATAAAAGAGGTGGAAAATAATTGTGGAGCATAATTGTGGAGCCATATTCCAGCTCCTCTTTTTTTCAAACTTTATTTTTAAATGTTAAGTAGTGGCTGCTGCACAAAAGTAGATATAGATTCCAAATTATCTTTTTTTGGTGATTAAAAATGGCATGTGAACACTCCAGCTGCTTAGCACAAATTGTACTCCGCATGAGGACATGCTATTTTGGCTAGCAGGCACTTAGCAGCAAAGGAATTTCTGCTTATTTGGATACCACATGTTGATCGCAATTAATAAATTGTACTCAAGCAGCCACATGGGGACATACTATTTTGGCTAGCAGGCACTTAGTAGCAAAAGAATTTCTGCTTATTTAGGTACCACATATTGATCGCAATTCATAAATTGTACTCAAACAGTGCTAAGCTTATTTTGATTAGCAGGCACTTAACAGAAAAGAAATTTCTGCTTATTTGAATACCACATATTGATCACAATTCATATGATCTAACTAGGATTAGAACTTAGAAGTTTAGAACCTTGTATTTGCTGTTGGAACTCTACCAACTTAGCTACTGGCCTTGGTGAGTTCATCATTGATCCGGGTGTGATTAATTTCAAAACACTGTTGATTTTGTAACTCCTAATTTGATTCTGATACCACATGATAAAATACTAGAACCTATAAAACTTTCTATTCGCTGCTGGAGTGATCTACCCAAAGAACTATTGATCTGTTTTTGACCGGCCCATTGTAGATCCAAATGTACGGTTTATTTCGAACATCTTGAACCTAGCAAGAGTTGCCTGTGGTATTGATTACTTTATCTCATATTGAATGACCAGGGAGAGGAGTACAAATCCATGACTTCTGCAGTGGCCAAGATTATAAGGAATGAAGGAGTGAGAGAACTATATAGAGGGGTTGTTCCAAAGCTGGTGAGCATAGTACCCGAAGGAGCAGCAGGATTCTACACCTATGAAACTCTCCGCAAATGGTACACTGAAAACAGGGGTGAAGAAGTTGGAGCACTTCCTTCCCTGTTGTTTGGAGCAGCAGCAGGGGCAGTCTCCACCACTCTGACTTATCCTTTGGACAACATTGGGACCATGATGAGTATGAGGGGATTGCCCACAGGAGGCCAGGCCTTGGAACAGCATGGAAGTATGCTGAAAACTTTGAAAGAAATTGTTTGCAAGGAGGGTGCAGGATTGGGAGGTTTGTACAGAGGAGTTGGACTCCGCTATGCTGAAATAATTCCTGTCACTGCTCTCTCTTTCATGGCTTATGAGATCGCTAAGAGGGTTCTCATTGCACGTCACAAGGAAGAGCCACATGAATATAAAGGATGAATGAATGTGTGTTTTATGTATTTTTATAAAAGATGAATGAATGTGTGTTTTACGTAATTTTATAAAGGATGAATGAATGTGAGTTCCATGTAATATTATGCTGTAAGATTTACTTAAAAGTTGATAAGATATTTGTTGTTTCAGTTTTGTTGGTGCTTGAACTGGTAATCCCATATTCTGTAAATGGTCGGTTTGTGTATGGTGGAGGTGATGAGTTATTTGGAGATTTTGCTAGAAAATTGATGGTCTTCTCAGTGATATTATAATTGCAGCCCAAGTGGTCACTCTTCCTATCAGTTTTGGGTTTACTACAATTTAGATGTTCTTATTGTCAGAATCCATGTAAAATTTGATGTTTCTTGTAAATTGCTAAAATGTCAAGAGCCTATTTTCACATATTTGCAGAGTTCGGAGTTGATTTTAGCATTTATTCGTTCGCTAAGGTTGATTTTGTAATGCAAACAGAATCTATTTCAAATGTGATTTTGATTCAAACCTCATCTTAGCTATTCTCTACTTCAATGTCACTGCTCTAATTATTTTTGTCAAATGGGTTTGGCAATTCTACTCAAATATGCAGTGCCATGCAAATTTTATGTTTTCAACATTGAGAATCTTATATTTCAACGACAATCGCTTCAACAGCTTTCTAGTGTCTTTTATAATCGATCAATTATATCACTTAATCATTCCTATTTCATTCATTATATTACTTAGTGAAGGATAGATCTTGTTCACAATTAGTGCTTGAGCCACCTCTGGAGTCTATAAGAGACATTCTTCCTTCTTAGTGTCCAATCAATGAAATGAAGAAGTAATTCATTTATGACATTACCTATTGTATTTCTCTACCCATTTTCCATTGTACATTTTGGTGAATCTGACTGCTCTTACTTGCTTTTGATTTGGTAGTTAGATCCTCTTTGCATGATCTTCTTTGTATGCATTACATATTTGTCATTTTTATACTTAGATCTAGATCTACTTTGTATGATTTACATTAAATCTTTAAATTTTTTATTTAGATGCACTTTTCATAAAATCATTGTTATTGCATATCTCTTTTTAATCTTATGATTGCGTTAAACTCTATCTTTTCTTTCATTCCCTTATGCATAAGTCTTATCACTTCGAGTCCTACTTATAGAATTCTGGTTAGGACAAGCCACAAACTTATGGATTCTTTTGATCTTGAGCCTTCTATTTTTCCTAGGAATCTTGATGAGACCAATATGAATACTAGCGATGTCGAGCCTATTATAGAGAGAAACTCTTCCCATTCTTGTCATGATGAAGATGAGGCTTTAAGAGTACCTCCTATGCAAGTCCAAAAAGTTTCCAATGACTGAGAAATTTGAACAATGGTTAGGACAAGAAAACTCTAATCTCAACCACTCATTGTGAATCAATCTAAACCCTCCAATTCAAAGGGGAATCTATAAAACCAATCTCAATCAAGGCATTATGCATCTAGCTCCTTCATCATAACATCATTCTTCCAATTTGAGTCTAGATCATTCATCTAATCCTTGCATAAATTCTTCTAGCTTGCATCATAACATCATTTAGCATCAATTCTATCATTCTAGCTTATCAGACTCATCTTAATTGCACTCATGTAATTGCTTTATTATTTGAATCTTTCATTTCATAGTGGCTTGTCACTGATCTAAATGCTTAATTCTGAGAACACTAACATAATTAGATCATATTCACTTTGATTAGGAAGCAATGAGTCACTCTTCATTGGTTTTGCTTTACTTTGTTTGATTTTGTATACTAAACAATGGATCTAATGTCTCATTGAAGTGTTTGTGGTGTAGGGCAATAGACCAATAGTCAACCAAGGTCAAACTTGGTCAAAACATGTTCAAATCAACATGAAATCACTCCAAATTAGTTTCTAATCGATTGCAATCAATTTCTTAACAATCGAATCAATCAAAATCTAGGTTTTATCAAATTTTCATTTCAGTTTCACTCCTGAGGGGGCATAATCACATCAAATTTCGCCAACCAAATCAGATAATCTCTTCAAATTTGCTTCATAAATCGATCAATCAATCAAATCAAGTTTCAAATCAAATCGAACAGAGTCTCATCACCAAGGGAATCAAATTCATAAAATATCATATCAAGTTGATCATCTCAAATTAGGTTGATCAATTTGGGAGCGAGTAATTTCATTAGGTCTCATATTAAGTTGCCTAGGCTCAGATTCAGTGTTTCAACATCATCAAATCAATAGGAGAATATCAATTTCTCTGCACCGCATCAAATTGATAATGTTTCACCATCAGATAATTGACTTCATCTGAACCCATATCAAATTAATTATCTCAATCAATCTTTTGACAGTGGTTAGTTTCATCACATTAATCAAACTGCTCATATGTTCAAATCAACCTTGTGGTTTCAAAATCTTTCTGACAATAATCAATTTCATTGCTTCACATCAAATTGGTTACTTGTTGGCATCAACATCATCATTAGGAAAATTGTCATTTTCATCACTTCACATCAAATTGATCATTCTAGTCTCAATCGATCTTTGATCGCAAGTTCAAAATTAACATCAACTAGGGGTAGTTTCATCAAAGAGCATATCAAATAGTTTGTAACATCAGAAATTAGATATTCTTTGAATCAACACACTGATCACACACTGATTCAAAGAGGGGAAAATGTAATCACCCTAAAATGGCCTTTTTAAACCATTAGCCCCTAATCTTAGTTAATCTACCCTAAACCCTAATTGGAGAATTGAGTCTCAATCAAAGTCATCAATTCAATAAAAACCTAGACCTAATTGTGTAATTAGGTAGATCTACCTAGTTACATAGTTCATTAATAATCCAAAATCAAATGATCAATCAATAAAATGTGTTAATTCATTAATTGAGTCTAGTGAATTAATTAAATAAAAAATATTAAATCCCATCGCTAGACTTATTAATTAATGGAATTACTTTAATTGTCCTGATTTCTATCTCACCACAAAAGGAAAAAAAGACTTGGTTTCTACCAATCAAAGATCACTCACATGGATCAAGTGATAACCAATCTCAACCATCCTTCAAGGATGCATCTCTACCGTTGAAATCAATCACAAATCTATATAAGAAACCCACTCAAAGCTTAAATCATATAGAATTCATTCATCTTAGCTAGATAATGTCAAATTACATCTAGAGCTGAATTCTTCATTTTGAGAACATTCTTAGAGTTAGTTTGTGCATCTTAGCTTCAATTTCTAGTCTAATCAATCATATAGGAGCTTAAATCATAGCTAGAATCATGTTTAACTTGTATTTTTGCATTGTAATAGATTAAATCTTCCATTTTAGAATTAAATTGTCACTTATCTAAGCTAATAATTTGAGAGAAAACTCAATTTAGATCACACTCTTTCTAACTAGGAAGCAACATGTCGATTTCCATTAGTTTCCTATGCTTTAAAATTGATTTTGATTTCACTAACCAATGATACAATGATATATTGAAGTGTTTGTGCTTGCAAGATTGAAGACGAATATTCACACACACAGTAAAGTGATATTGATTGGATTTCAAATGTTTTAAGTGTTTTATCAAACTCAACAATGTGATCACGCATTTGGTAAAACATACACTAGTTTGAGGCAGGTTTCATCACTAGGCCATGGCTTTTCACACTCGACTTCCAACTCCAATTCCAAATCAAACTCTAGTCTCATTTAATGCACAAAAGATCACATGTGAAGTAATCCCGACATAAAAATTTATGGAACAAGCTATGAGAGAGCACTAGTATCACATTCAAATAATTGTTCACTTATTGTCATCGTGACCCCCTAAAAAATAATAATGAAAATCTCATTAATAATTTTCACATATACCAAGAGACGATCATTTTAAAGCTTTTTTAGTCCTCTTGTGCACCACTACGGGAAGTTTGTATTCAACTAACATACATTCATCCACAAGTAATTTTGAGCGCATGGTTTTTGGAACATCCTCAAGTAGGTATTGGGTGACACTTTGAAATGATGACTTTTGACCCTTTTGTGCATAATGAATCCTACAACATGCATCATTAATACCCAAAAACCAAAATACTAGTTATAAATAGTTAAGTTGCATGCGAAGAAATAAAAAAATTATCAAAATCTGATATATCATTTAGGACATGCGAGTGCATGAAGTTAGCTATAGCCACTAAAAGGTATGCTTCCCCTACATCGCGTAAAATGATATTTTTGGCCTCTTGTAAAGGGCCACATTTTATTTTTATTTTTTGCACCTAGAAAGTGACCACCTGGCTCTTGCATGAATGTAGGAATAGATTAAGATTAGTTAGGAGGAAGAAAAACATTAGCTAGGAATAAGTTTTATTTCAATTTGACCAATTTACATGCCCAATTATTTTCTAGAAACCCTAGCCATGAGATTGGAAAAATATATTGTAAAATCTATATGAGGGTGTTTTCTTTATGGTTTAAAAGTTGGAAAAAAATTGTGCTTACTTTATAGACAAATGTATGGAAATTTCAGTGTGTTTTAATCTACTTAAAGTTGATGTTTTAAATTGAATCAAAATCAAGCATTTTGCTTGTAGCATTTGAGTTGTTTCAATCATTCAATATTGATAGCAACATGTTTACTTTATTCGTTTCAAATAATTTTTTAGAATCTCGATCTTTGCATGCCTTACACAATTTTGTGTCACTTCAATGCATATGTATGGCATTGTGATTTGATGAAATTTGAATATATTATGGATTTCTTAGTATTTCCTTTGATGATTGCAATGATATATGTATGAATTGTGAATTATAGTAATTTATACTTGTTGGTTTCTTCAGAATTGATATAATCTTCTGTGTAGCAATGCAAATGCTTTGCTTATTATTGTTCAAGTAGAATAGATTTCAATTTACCTTTTGTTTTTTATTAAGGTAACAACAGGTTTTGAAGGGGCCCCGAAACCCTTTAACAGATACAGATTTAAGATAGAACGTTATAAGCTCCCAAAACAAATCTGTCCAACCAAGAAAAAAGGCAGGACACTCAAACAACAAACCCAGAACACTGCTAAAAAATGAGCATTAGAAACATCAGTACTAAGAAGATAGCCACAATACTATCCAAAGTTCCCCTTTTTATGAGAATGAAGAGTCATTTCAAACGAAGAGGAAGACTTCTTAGATTGTTTCCCTCTAATAGTGATCTAACCATCTTCGACTCTTGTTGCCTCGTCCTGCCAGCGCAAGGAATTCAAAACAGAGGAACCAGCCCCTAGCAACAGTTTTGAAACAAAATCAGAACAACTCCCAGCAAGAGAAGCAAGAATTCAATTTACCTTTTGTTACCTTCAGCCTGAATTTGTTTTTACATTTTTTTTTATCTATGATCATTGTATATGTAAATTGGTATTAAATATAATTTGTTTTTTAACTTTTTTTTTTGTCTATATTGTAATAGATATGAAATGAATTTTTTTCAATAATTTCCATGAGGCCAAGAAACTTATGGGACCCAAGGGTAACAAACATCTCCCCAACACCAAAGGTTGTAAAGTTGTTCAACTTGTTGATACATTAAGCACTTCCTAGATACTTGTTGGCACTTGTCTCTATTTTGTAGACATCACATGTACAAATTTGACTATCAAAACATTAGCTTGGAATAGAACTTATGTTGTTAATATGTGATCATCTAACAATGTATATATAAATATATTTAAAGTTATAAATTTGTCAAGTAACTTAATCATTATCATTTAGAATTTGATATTTTTGCCAATTACAAATTATGGGTTTCTAAAAACTTACAAGCACATTCCTAAATAACAAATTTTATAGATCAAGTTTGAATATTTATACAATTTACCATAAAACTTACTTTTTTTAATGCAAAGTTTAATACACCAACAAAATTGTTTCATTTTTTAATGCAATCATAATTCACCTACAACATTATTTATTTGTTTGAATATGTAAGTAGAATTCCCTAGGGTTCTCTACAAATTCTAGTAATTTTTAAAATATAAACCATCAATTTTTATTTTTATTTTAAATAGCTTTTTTACCAATAGAATCAATTTTTTTTCAAAATAATGAAATATTCACTAAAATTAAATATTTTTTTTCATGCGGGTTTCTTAAAGTTATAATTGGTTATGCCTCTAACTTCTTTGTCATCACCCTTTAGTAATGTAAAATATATGTGGTACCTTCCTTTGAGCTAGCATACAATGAATTCCCTTTGTGGAAATTTGTTTTACTTGTGGACCTCAACACAAGAACTACACACCTACATATGGAATTTGATATGTTTTTGCACAAAGGAGGGTGCCATATTTATTACCGAAGGGTGAGGATGTAAAGGTCATAGGTGTTATGACTAACTGGTAGTATGGATTAGCAATTCAATGTATGTTAGGGTTACACCTACATGTTAGGTAGCTTTTCCAACATGCAATGCTGGTGAATAGTAACCTTAAATGTCAGGAGTAAGGTCTTGTTTTTGAGGTTATTGCAGAGAGTTCCTTAATGTGCTAGTAGAGTGCATATAGTTTTTTTGGTTCTCCAATCAAGGAATCTACAAGGTATTATGGGGAACCACAAACACCTTGATGGACTAGAATATGTATTTACATGATTTTCATTTTCTTGTACATAAGGAGTACAAGTAGGGATTTTAATGTTTCGAAATCCTTGCACAAAGACTTTAAAATTATATTGCAATCTTTGTTCATGTGAATATATATTGAGTGTGTGGCTCCTTTGGAAGCCTAGATTTTCCCTTATTAGGTTATTCCAACATACATTTATGTCATCTTGATGGTATGTTTGTTTATTCTTTTGCATTGCAAGAATTGAATACTTGTTTGCATGTTTTTATCTCAAGGGATTATTTGGAAATAGTTTAATAAGGTTGTAATTTTTTTTTCAAAATTACAGCTTTTGATAATTACAGTGGATTCAAAATGATCTTGTTACATGTTGAAAGTGGATTTTTAAGAGTTGGAAAATATATAAATTTTACATGAATAAAAATGGGAAAAGATGCTAGCATACAAATGACATGTATGAGGGATAGCTAAGTGGTCCTAAGAGGTTCAACAAGTTGAAAACTACCTTAGAAACATATGGTCATTTGCATGTTTATTTTTCATTATATCTTATAGGCTAGGCTTATTTGGAATTTATGTCATCGCTAGATAAATCATTTTGTTCCATACATTTATTAAGATGTAAAGACTTCTTACTCTTCCTTTAATGGACATTTTAAACTTAAAATAAATTTAAAAAAAGGTTATTATAAAAGAAAATTATATGATAAACATTTAAACCCTTATGAAAAATACTATCTAAAATTGAAGATCTTTTATAAGGTTGTAAATGTCTTAAATATTAAGGGCAGTAATACCATCATACACATTGTTCTCTATATGCACATATTCTACACTTACATTTTTCTATTAAAATAATAGTAAAAATAATTTATAAATTGTCACATATTTGTTAGAAAAAGACTTCTCTACACTAATATTGAGAAGTCTATTATCATATTTTTTTATTTTCTTAATAGAATATGTGCAATTCATATTGAAGTGTGGTTTGATGTGTCATATTATACACAAGTATAAAGTTCAGAACCCCTTTTCTTTTTCTTTTTTTCTAATAGAATATGTACACTTTATTTTGAAGCATGTTTATGGGAAGGGGGTTGTCCATGATCTAAATACTGTTCATTGAATTTTTGCTAATTAAAAGCGCATTAAAAAAATCATCTAGTGGGCCAAAAGCCACCCATTGGTATATCAAATAGGTGGAGAAAAAGTAAGTAATTAAACCAATTGTGCAACTTTATTTGTATTAATAGTTGTGCACAATTATTATTGCTGGGGCATTTATGTATAAGTAATGGATCAATTGTACAATATTTTTGGTTGTCAAAATGAATGGTTAATGGGATAGTAGCAAATATGTTTGGGAAAACATTTTGAAATGACCACTTTTTGACCATTGCCTACATAATGAATCCCACAAGGTTCATCTTTGCTACCCAAAAGCTAAAACAATATCTATAAGCAATTAAGTTGCATACAAAGAAAATAAAATAAATCATTGAAATTTGATATATCGTTTAGGAATTCGGGATGCACAAAATTAGCTATAATGACTACTTGTACCCTTCCCCTAGATGCCTTTTGCTATATACAAGTACAAAGTAGAGAATCCTCTACAATTTTTATTTTTCTTAAAAGCATTTGTACACTTGGTATTGAAATGCTATTAGATGCTTCTTATTATATAAAATAGAAAATAATTCTATAGAAATTAGGTGACTCACAAACTATGAATGAATTAATGGTTTTAATAACGTCCATGAGGCCAAACAATTCATAGGACCCACAGATAGTTAGCAAATAAATAAACATATAAAGTTCGAAACAAAAAAAAACCTCAAATACCTTGTTGACTAAATCACTGTTTCCTTCTACATCCTTAAACTTCTATTCTATATCTTGAACTTGATTAAGAAATTTGAAAACCTTATTATCTCTTCTTCTATAAACACCTCATTGAAATTAACACGCCATAATCAATGTACCCCAATGGTTTAAAGTCTTCCACTTAAAATAAGAAATTAACATACCATAATCAATGTGTCTCATTGGTTTAAGGTCTTCCACTTTGTTATCAATAGATTTTGTTTAATTTTCTCAGGTTCTAATTTTCTCAAAATCACCCCATAATCTTTAAAGGTGTGTTTCACTCAAAGTTTCATTTCCTTACATATACACCTTGTCGGTTGAGCTTGAAACTTGAACTCTCGTAGTTCAATGTTCAATGTTCAATAACACCCTTTGGTATGATTGTCTCTCTTCGTTTGCAAGCTTAGCAACATGTTGTCTTTGCAGCGCACACTCGTCCAATGAACCGTGAACCTTGAACTCTCATAGTTCAAGATTCAAAGTTCAACGGACGTTATCTTTTTGCAAATGCTTCCTTTTAATTTATCTTTTCTTTCTTTGTCGCTTGTGTTTCTTTATTTTATCAATCGTGCCAAAGGGTAGTCCTTCTATCTTCGAGTTGAACTTGAACTATGAACTCTTGTAGTTCAAGGATCAAGGTTCAACGTAAGTTCATAATTTGTGAAAGTGGAAAGTTGTGATTTGACATAAAGGATAGCTGGCAATTGATTATGATTTTCGCGCGTGGCGAGGATGCTGTAATTAATTGAAATGACATTTAAATGTTACTTCAACCTGGGAAAGTATAGTAATCAATGCTTAAAAGTGGTGCGAGTTACCCGGTGATCATTAATTGAACCTCATGCGACATAATTTTGCCATTATTGCGAATCTCCCAAGATTTTGTGAACTATTTTATGATATATTTGAAAGCTTAGCCTGTTCTGTTCATAGTGTTTGAAGCATCTCATGCAACCAGCATGGAAGAAGGTATCTTTTCCTCCTCACAGAGCTTAGTCCGTCGCATAAGAAACCAGGTGAGTCTCTCTTTTCAGCCTCCTTGTTTTAGTTACAGCTCGTTACTTTGTCAAATTCAAATTCCTTGAAGGCTACTATGTCTTCTTCTTCTTTCCTAGTTTGTGAGTCAAAATGAAGAACCCAGTCCCAAATTTTGGAAACATCTCTCCTTTGATTTGCTCCCTACCCGACTATGAAGACACCTTGATGAAAACCGGAGCCTTAGAAGACATTATGAAGCGAGTCAAAGAACCCATTCCAGGTTCCATGCTAGAAAAAGCCATTCGGAGTGGTCTGATTGATGCAACCGCTCTCCCTATAGTAGCCCCTTGTTGAGAGCTAGTTGTTGAATGTGCAAAAAGATATAGTTTTGAGGAGAAGTGTATGAAGAAGGTTGATGGGAGTCCACTGGTATACATAAGCAGAGATGTCATCCTAAAGGCAATAGGAATTCCAGAAAGAGACCCATATGAAGGGTGGAATATTCCCTTGTCTCAATCAGTCTTCGCCACCAAGAGACAAGTCTACAAGAATGAAATAGCTCAATACTGGTTGCTGAAAGCCCAAAAAGGAGGGTTCAGGCTCCCAAAGCCACTTACTGTAGATCATTTCAAGCCCGAGGTACCTGAGCTAGTTATACTGCTCAATAAAATTAAAGGAAACCAGCATGCATATTATTGGCATGACTGGATGTATTTCTACATTCAGGTCACCCTCGGAGGGGAAAAATATATCAACTGGGCCAAAACCATTGCCGAAGAACTCAATCATCAATTGGAAAATTTTCCAACTGGCAGTAGCTTTCATATGTCCTCTTACTTGTTCTACATTTTAGCCTGTACTAGAGAGTGGAAAGGCCTTTTCCATGAACAACCCCTCCCAAATATGAAGGTCTACAATTACTACCCTCACTAGTAGAAAGAATATCATGTTGATAATTTTCTAAAAGTCAATGGGGTTTTCTTTGGGAAGTTGACATTTGAATTGCAAGGGAACACTGAGCAAAGTATGTCTGAAGAGGTAAAAACCTTTGTCAATACTTATGGAAGTTTCTCCATCCAATTCAGAAGATTCACGTATCTCAGAGTGGGTGGTTTTGAAGGGGAGTCATTCAAATTGCCTAGATATGCTTTTGATAGCTTGATCATTGCAGAAGTGGCTCGTCAATTGGCATATATTCATAAAGGAGTCAAGGAAAGGAAAGGTAGAGCAAAGTCCAGCTTCCCAGTTGAATTAGGGTATTATACTTGCAAAACTTTTTCAGATGCCCTAAATTTAGAGCATGAATTAAGGAAACTGAATTTGAAAACATTTGTACTCAGAAAAGATTTTGATAGTAGAGGATATGCTGCTCAACATTTCAATTTGCCCTCTGAGTTCCAACACATTCCCCAAATAGAGGATTATTGGGAGGGTTGTGCTGATGATTTTGAAGTAAGAAGAAGAAGCTGGTCAAGGTTTACCCTAGGTCAAATTGTTACCTTAAATATTCAGATTAACATCACAACAGTGAATGAAGACAATGATGAAGAGGTGATAGATGATCAGTTTGAAACTAGAGTTAGGGGCACACCATTACCTGAAATAGATTTGGGTATTGATGAGGGGGACAACATCATAATTGGGTAGTGTGTGGTTTATGGTGTTGAAGCCTATCTTTCACTACCACTAGAACTAGCTACTGTGAAACTGCAAAAAATAATTGAAGATCAGGTTTACCAAGATGCCCTTGAGAAATGGGTTTTGTATCTCAACAAAATACAGGAGGAAAGAGAAGAAATGGTAAGTCAAATAGCCACTCACCAGGCTCGAGTCAAGAAATTTTTTTATCAGAAGGCTAGGCCCAAGAATTTTAGGGAGGGTGATCATGTACTGTTATGAGACAAAAGGTGGGAACCTAAAGGTGCCCATGGAAAATTCGAATCACTTTGGAAGGGCATGTTCATCATCAACAAAGCATTGGGAGGTAATTCTTTCGAACTGGAGCATTTGGATGGTACTGTTTTACCCTTGACCTTTAATGGTCAGGACCTTAAGTTGTATAAGCTTTGAACATGTCTCTAATGTACAACTACACAAATAATATTCATATTTTATACAATATAGTCCCTAATGTACAACTACACAAATAATAAATTGATAGAAGTACTATCAGTGGAGTTGTGTATGGGTATGGAATAGTGTGTCATGGCTTACAAAACCTTAGACAACTAGTAACTTCCTCTTTAAATCTGCTTTCAAATGTAAGATGATGTAAATACAAAAATTTATTAAAGATGGGCTAAGCTCCCTACAAAATGCACCATTGACCAAATTTCAAAAATCAGAAAAGATAAGAGACTGTTTTTCATGAAAAATTTTGCAAAAAAATCACCTTGTTGAGAAATCTGAAAAAAAAGTTTGACAATTTTTTTAGTTCTTTGATGGATTTTTGTAAGAAGCTTAGACGGTGCTGTCCCAAAAGCTATGTTAAATTAATCTCTACTTCTTTGACTATGTGAAGAATAAGAAGGAAGCCACATGACAAGCTTCTAAGTAGAAGCAACCGCGCCTCTATCCATCCTTAGCCATGCTTGCTCATGCAGCTTAACACGTAATGCCACACTTGGCCAAGTTCAACCAAATTCGCAAATACTTCTACACAGAGCGCCACAAGGATTGATTCACAATGGTTTGCAATGGGAGACGTAAAATCGCAGGCAAAGGAAATAGGCGATTCGGTGAGAGTTCCTGTACCCAACACCAGAATTCCCTTCGTGGGTCATGTCGACAGCCTCGCTCTCAAACAGGTCTGCTCATTTCTCCCCTGTTTTATCCACCCTCTCACCATTTTTCTCTGATTGCACAACGATTGAATGAATTAAATTGCATGTTCAGCTGATATGTGGATCCATAGACGGCGGGGTGTCGGGAGTAGCTGCCGCACCCTTCGAATTCCTGCGTTCAAAAGCAGTTGCAGGAAAAGGAAGAGGGTCGGTGAGGGAGGTTTTGTCAGACGCCATTCGGCAGGAAGGACTGGGTTTTATCAAAAAGGGGAGCTTCGTATCTTCGATCATGAGGACTTCCTTGCAGAGAGGGATTCTTTTTGCGACATATGAAGCCGTTAAGCGGTGGGAGGAGAGGAGAGTTGGAAAAGATGTGAAATGGCTGCCTGCCCTGCCAAGGAACGTTTCAGTGGCCACTGTTGCAGGGGCTGCCGCGGCTTTTACCTCCACTCTGCTCAGTTATCCACTGAGTACGGTTGGGGACAGAATGTTTCTCAAGGTAATCTTTTTCATTATGATGAAATTTGAAACTAGAATTAGGGCTTTCTGTTTGTTGATTGAGGACTCCATTAACTGTATTTATAACCTTTATTTAAGGTGGTCCATCATTGATTTAAGTGTGGCCTATTCCCTCTTCCTTCTGTGACAGCAGATTGGTTGGGAACTCCTTCCAATGTTCTACCGAGCTGTTGACCCCTGCTTCATGGATCTGAGAGTGGCTTATTCTTAAAATACATTGTATAAACCATATATCAGCCCTTTTAGGGCAGGTCCCCATGCGGCTGCTAAGCTTCTTTTGGCTAGCAGGCACTGCTAAAAATAACATTTTTAGCAGCAATTTGTGGGAATTCTGCTAATTTGGATAGCAATTTGTGGAAATTCTGCTTATTTGGATGCCACATGTTGATCACAATTCATATGGTCTAGCTAGGATTAGAACTTAGAAGTTTAAAACTTTCTATTTGCTGTTGGAACTCTACCAACTTAGCTACTGGCCTTGGTGAGTTCATCATTGATCCGGGTGTGATTAATTTCAAAACACTGTTGATTTTGTAACTCCTAATTTGATTCTGATACCACATGATTAATTTCAAAACACTGTTCATCATTGGACTTTCTACTCTACCAATGAGCTACTGGCCCTCTTTGATCAGTCCATCATTGGTCTTTGGTCATCCCATCATTGATCTGGGTGTAGCTTATTTCCAACATTCCTTTCAACCACACGGTCGGTGCTTGGACTCCCAGTTTGATTCTGATACCACATGTTGATTACAATTCATATGGACTAGCTAGGACTAGAATTTAGAACTTTCTATCTGCTATTGGAACTCTTACCAACTTAGCTACCGACCTTGGTGGGTTCATCATTGATCCGGGTGTGATTTATTTCAAAACACTGTTGATTTTGTAACTCCTAATTTGACTCTGATACTCAATGATTAAAAACTAGAACCTATAAAACTTTCTATTTGCTGCTGGAGTGATCTACCCAAAGAACTAATGATCTCTTTTTGACCGGCCCATTATAGATCCAAATGTACAGTTTATTTCCAACATCTTGAACCTAGCAAGAGTTGCCTGTGGTATTGATTACTTTATCTTATATTGAATGACCAGGGAGAGGAGTACAAATCCATGACTTCTGCAGTTGCCGAGATTATAAGGAATGAAGGAGTGACAGAACTATATAGAGGGCTTGTTCCAAAGCTGGTGAGCATAGTACCCGAAGGAGCAGCAGGATTCTACACCTATGAAACTCTCCGCAAATGGTACACTGAAAACAGGGGTGAAGAAGTTGGGGCACTTCCTTCCCTGTTGTTTGGAGCAGCAGCAGGGGCCGTCTCCACCACTCTGACTTATCCTCTGGACAACATTAGGACCATGATGAGTATGAGGGAATTGCCCACAGGAGGCCAGGCCTTGGCAAATCATGGAAGTATGCTGAAAACTTTGAAAGAAATTGTTCGGAAGGAGGGTCTGGGATTGAGAGGT
Organism: Chamaecyparis obtusa; assembly: GCA_027943335.1. Lineage (NCBI taxonomy): Eukaryota > Viridiplantae > Streptophyta > Pinopsida > Cupressales > Cupressaceae > Chamaecyparis > Chamaecyparis obtusa. The sequence goes on from BSBK01004018.1 coordinate 822,578, forward strand.
TTGTACAGAGGAATTGGACTCCGCTATGCTGAAATAATTCCCGTCACTGCTCTCTCTTTCATGGCTTATGAGATCGCTAAGAGGGTTCTCATTGCACGTCACAAGGAAGAGCCACATGAATATAAAGGATGAATGAATGAGTGTTTAATGTAATTTTATAAACGATGAATGGATGTGTGTTCCATGTAATATTATGCTGTAAGATTTACTTAAAAGTTGATAAGATATTTGTTGTTTCAGGTTTGTTGGTGCTTGAACTGGTAATCCCATATTCTGTAAATGGTCGGTTTGTGTTTGGTGGAGGTGATGAGTTATTTGGAGATTTTGCTAGAAAATTGATGGGCTTCTCAGTGATATTATAATTGCAGCCCAAGTGGTCACTCTTCCTATCAGTTTTGGGTTTACTTCAATTTAAAAGTTCTTATTGTCAGAATCAATGTAAAATTTGATGTTTCTTGTAAATTGCTAGAATGTCAAGAGCCTATTTTAACATATTTGCAGGGTTCGGAGTTGATTTTAGCATTTATTCATTCACTAAGGTTGATTTTGTAATGCAAACAGAATCTATTTTAAATGTGAGTTTCGATTCAAACCTCATCTTAGCCGTTCTCTACTTGAATGCAACTGCTATAATTATTTTTATCAAATGGGTTTAGCAATTCTACTCAAATATGCATGCCATGCAAATTTTATATTTTCAACATTGACAATCTTATCTTTCAACTACAATGACGTCCGAAATTTATGTTTTCAACATTGATAATCTTTATCTTTTGGTTAGGTTTTCAATGTTGATAATCTTATCTTTTTGATTGCCAACTAACCATAGTGTGAAGATTTTTTTATAGATAAATTCTATATTCATGAATTCAATTCTACCCATGTTATCTATAAGGTAATACAGAAGAAAGGACTATAAATAAAATCATTAAGGAAATATTACACACAAAAAAGACACAACTTACACACACTTTGATTGGAATAATATTACACACAAAAAAGACACACAACTTACACACTTTGATTGTATTCCATTTTAGTAATTCATGGGATTCAAGCCATTATGCCTCTAGCTATTATGCCTCTTGGGCTTCAGATCATCTCTTTGAGACTCTTATGAAGTTTAGTATTCTTAATGATGCCACCTATACAGAAGGGGGGTTCGCAAGAGCTCAAAACATTGGATAAACAAAAAAGATTCTTCTGAAGTTTAGTATTCTTAATGATGCCACCTATTTAGAAGGGGGTTCGCAAGAGGTTAAAAAATTGGATAAACAAAATAGATTTAAGTTAAAAACATTGGATAAACAAAATAGATTTAAGTTAAAAACATTGGATAAATCAACTCTCAAATGTCATAGAGTTGACATCATATTCATTAATTCATTATGACATTTGACATCATATTCATTAATTCATGGGATTGAGGTGATCATGTCTCTTGAGCGTGGGATCCACTCATTCATGGGAATAAAGTGATTATGTCTCTTGAGCTTGAGCAAGAGTTCGAGACGTTGGATGAACAAAAGCTCTGAAAGAGCTAGAGTCCCTGTCTTTGTGAAAGATGGAAAGGTAGATTGTGTTAGGTAGTGCTCAGATATTGTACTAGATTAGTGGTTTGAATTAGTTGAATGCATGTAGGATAAATAAACAATACAAAAATAATATTATATAAACAGACGGAATAAGTACAAAATCAATAACATGTTTTTGATAAGATCTTTGTGAAAAAAAGTAAGGAAGATTGTTCCAGATTATGCTTGTTGCAGTGCTCTGACATTTTACTTGATTAGTGATTCTATTCATATACATAAATCATAGGGTAAAAGTACAAAGCCATGTCGCAGTAGAGGACAATCGACGGGTTTCGGCCAAAGGTACTTTCAGCTGGACATGGTTCGGTCGGACATTGTATGGTCAAATGTGTGTGACACATACGCGGTGCCATGTGGCGTCAATGTGGCAGACAAGTTTCGACCGAAACTGGTTCGACTAAACAAGTAAGTTGAGTAAATATAAGCGAAATATGTTAGATCAATGAAGAATTGGTACATATTTATGTAGGGGCTTGCAACCGAACCTGGTATGACTGAACTAGGTCTGGCCGAAAATTCCTATGTGGTATCCCATGTGGTAGCCAAATAAGCAAAAATTGCAAAATTACAGAATTTCTCACTTCTACAGCTGATTTCTCCATCAAAACTCAACTTTATTTAAAAAATTAAAATACCCTTTTGTAGAACTTAGAGTCAATATTATTTTCATATAAGTTTTATAGTGTTTTCATTAGATCTAATATATTATAATTTTAAAATACTGCAAGTAAGTATTTTAACATTTGAGAAGACGCTACTTCAAAAAAAGAAAAAAAATAGTAAATCATATCAGAAAAAATAAAAAATTAGATTAAACACTAGAGGAGAGTCCTCTTCAAGAATATATAATTTTTTTTTTCCTAAATGGTGTAGATTTGATAGGGGAAATTAGGTGGGAGATGAAAATTATCGATTTCATGTAAGTTTGACTTTGAATAGTTATAACGGAGAAAATATACATAAAAAATAAATCATTTTTTAATGCATTGGCTATACATGTCATCTAAAACATATTTTGAAATCGGAGGGAAAAAATATTATTTACATGTAGTTTTTTGGTAGGAACTAGACCCTTGATTTTCAACATTTTTTGGCAATTGAAAAATGGACTTTAAAAATTAAAAAACTACATCAATTCTTGTTCAAATAAATTTTAAAAAATAATAACCATAAACTTCATCCAATTTTACAAATTTCATTCATTTACATCATCTTCAAATTTCAAACACAAACGCCACTTGTATGTCGTTGAAGTTGAACAGTTTTGGTGTTGTTAACATTTTCTTTCATAAAAGTGTGACGCGGGTTTGTACTTTTACTCCATATTCATGCCTTCAAAATCTAAATTGAATGTCATCGTGACAAATAATGAGTGCATAAACAATATTGTATTGACAGAAGGCATAAGTACAAAATCAGTAATACCAAAAAAAGAGTACAAAATCAATAACCTGTCTCTCACAAGTACAAAGTTGTCAAAATGTTTGTTTTTTATAGTATAAACATAAAACATAAGTGTGAAATCGATAGCAGTTTTACATAATATATTTCCAGGTTCATGAACATTTTGTTGCAAAAATATTTGAATAGTATTTTATGGTTTTTAATAGGTGTATGGTGTAGTTCTTCACTGTTCCAAGGGACTACTTTCAGAAGTCTCCAAAATTCTTGGTTGTTGTGAGTTTTTTCTTCCAAAAATATGCAAAGCTAGCAAAATTGAGACAAGTTAGTATCATAGATTACATTCAGTCAATAGAAACTAGAATTAGATAACATACTTAACTAAGTGATAAAGAAGAAGAGTAGGATGAGTTGCATTCTAAATTGAATATGAATACAAGAATTAATTCAAGAGAATGTAGACAATGGTGCCACAAAAATAAACTCAGTTGCACTTGTATTTGTTGAATTGAGGAAACCATAAAACCTTGAAGCATTAGAACTATCTAGTTATTTCATTTGTGCTTCAAGACTTTGTAAGGTTCAAAGTAGCCATGGACTAATATAATTTATGAGAATTAAGCTAATTTGGTGTTCAATTCCAAAGGTAGGAACTGAAAGATTATAAACATCTAATGTACCGTGAGTAAACAAAAATGATGTAGAATGAATATTTCTTTCAACTGAAAAAATTAAATCGATTGAAAAGCATTTTTGAGATCTAATACAATAAACTTCTAATTTTCTTATACTTTTTCACTAGAAATATGTATCTAAAGGATTGTATGATTGTAATCCAAGGATTGGATATGGCTAAATAAGTAATCAGTGAGCACATAGAGTAGAAACTCACAAAATTTATCTGTTTAATAGCATAACAATAGTACTAGGAACTAAATTTTAATTTTTATAAGACATGTTGAAAATATAAAATTTAAAAATTAAATAAAGGTTTCAACTAAGGACAAAAGCTTAGTGCTTTGAAGGACAAATACAATGGCAATAGAATGTATAACTACAAACTCCATCTAGAGAGTGCAACAATATTTTATAAATAATTTTTTTTATGTTTGATGTAGAATCTGAAGAGAGAGTCTAACCCTTGTTTTGGTTCTAAAAATCAATGCAAAATAGTGGCATCAATCAGGTGAATGTAGTTGATTGATGCTTGTAGTAACAAATAAAATTGCCAAAGCTATACAATTTTCTACGACAAAAAAAGGTGTAGGAAGATTTTGAATACTGAAAATTTACTTGAGCAAGCAAAAATTTCTCTCCAATCAATTGCAAATAACACAAATATTTAAATGGAAATAAGTCACAAATAATTAAGTATTGTAATAAAAATAGAGAATTAATTAGCCCAATATTATGTGAACATTTCACACCGAAATTCAAGTTCTCACGCCATTTTACATCTGAAAAAGCAATGTCTAACATCAAATGATTGTTAGCAGTTAAGGACCTTGGAAATAACCGCCTGAGAGACTGTTTAAATTTAGCATGGAAGCAAGTCAAGTAGGCCACAACAAAGCTAATAGCAATAAAATCATCCCAACCAGTCACTTGCTCCCGAAAGGCTCAAAGTTCAATATATAGAATTGTTCACTGGACGGTGGCATGCAAAAGATTGTCTCTAAACTTAATATACCAGAGCCATGGTTTTTGTTGTATTATTTCACTCTAAAGATGAATCGTAATTCTTTTTGTTTTGTCTTTGTTTTTTAAAAAAATTCATTGCAACAAATGGGATTCCAACCTGATCAGTTTACATTAGCCAACATGCTTATATCGTGTGCTGAAATGGGAGCCCTACAACAGGGTATACATAGTCATTGAAGCTATAGGTGAGGGAGGTCATGTGTAAAGGGGTGTTATCAACTTTTCTACTCCAACGGTTGAAACCCCTTGCTTTTTCACTTGTATGGAAGATGTGGAAGCATAGACAATGGAAGATGTGGAAGCATAGACAAGGCATGTGAATTGTTTGACAAAATGCTTCAAAGAAATCTAGGCTCATGGAATTCCATGATCGTAGGATATATGAAAAAATGGATTTCTTTTAAAAGACTTTGAAAACTTTCAAGAAAAATCAATGCATGGGTGAAAATCCAAATTCTACAACCTTTGCTAGCATACTTTTTCTTTGTGCCAAGATAGAAGCTTGCAACAGGGTATGGAAGGGGTATTTTTGGTCAAATGTAGTTGCAAGTGTCCTAGTAGACAATAATGCAAAATGTGAAAGCATGAAAAAGGCATAAAAAATGTTTAGAATTATTTTTTAAAGAAATGTGTTTTGATGGACTGGCAAAAAATGGATTTATTGAAAACGCTTTAGAAACTAACAAGCATATGTAATTGGCAAGTGCAAAGCCATACTTTCCAGCATCCTTCCTGCTTGTATCAGAATGGGTACTTTGGAGAAGGGTATGGACTATTGGAAAGAGTTAATCTTTAATGTATGGTATATTTTCATTGGTGGAAAATACTATCATTACTCTTGGCCATGATGCAAACAAGTTAGTTTACCAAAGGATTTGTTACCTATATTTGTCTAAGTACCGGAAGTAGGATAGTGACCAGTCAGATAGATTAGTTTGGTTCGGACAAAGTTTTGAGTGTTAGTGCATGTGATTGTAAGGTATGAATGTAGACACACTATTATGTCTAATTCAATAATCGTAGATCTTAAAGTCATCAGAAGCATGAGATATTCACTGTGCAATATTGGGTTGATAGTTTCTAGTAGAACATGATAGTTCAGAGAGATTGAATTGGTAGACTTGGTAAATCATTTTTGTTTTTCAATCTAATGATTATTTATGATTGAGTTGAATATGGATTAATTATTTTGTGTTTAGCATATTGTGGAGTGAGTATAGAAAGGTTTGGTTTACATGTTTCGTGTGGCAAGCCAATAGTGTTTATATTTTTGGGTTATGATCTTCATATATGAGATCAAATTTTCTTTGTGAAGAAGTAAGGAAGTATGTAATTATGCGAAATATTGTTTCGATGATAAAGTAGTAAACAGAGACTATGTTGATGTACAGATCTATGTTCAGAGCTTCATTGGAACTGTATTGGCATTATTGATGCTACTAGCTAGTTCAGTATAGGATTGTAAGTCCATCACTTCTTTATGTAATTGACTATAAGTCTTGATGTAATTTTGTTGTGTAATTGAGCAGTGAACTCTAGGTTGTAAGCTTGAATGCAAGTGCATTCCCCTCTTTCGTACTTATGCCTTTAACCAGACACTTATTACAACAATAGTGAGATATTTGTGGGTATCATCCCCACCGGGTTTTTCCCCTTAAGTGGATTTTCCTAAAAAATAAATGGTGGTGTTGTGAGGTTTATGCTATGTGTTCTATTTTCTTTACTTGAATTTACTTTCAGTATTAAGTTATGGTTTTAGTTTAAAAGGTTAAAGAATATTGTTGCACCGATTCACCCCCTCCACTCTCGGTGCTCCCTAATCCTAACATGGACATCCATAAAAAGATAAGGGAAGGGGAATTTTAGTTAGATGTTGTAGTTGCAAGTGGCCTGGTAGACATATAGGCAAAACGTGGAAGGACGAGCAAATTAAGCGTGTCAATTGTTTGAGAGAATTCCTCTAAGAAATGTGGTCTCTTGGACTGCAATGATAGTAGGATATTAAAATGTAGGCTCATGGAATGCCATGATTGTAGGATATATAAAAAATGAATTTCTTTGAAAAGACTTCAAAAAATTTCAAGTAAATGAAATGCATGGATGAAAAGCCAAATCTCGCAACCTTTGCTAGCATACTTTTGGTCTGTGCCAAGATAGAAGCTTGCAACATGGTATGAAAGGGTTTTTTTTTGTCAGATGTAGTTAAAAGTGCCCTAGTAGATAGGAATGCAAAATGTGGAAGCATGGACAAGGCATGAGAACTATTTGGGAAAATACATCAAATCAATGTGGTTTCATGGACTAGCGAAAAATGGATTTGTTGAAAACACTTTGGAAACTTACAAGCAAATGTAATTTGTACATGTAAAGCCAAATTTTCCAACATCTTTTTTGTTTGTATTAGAATGGGATCTTTGGAGAAGGGTATGGACATCCATCAAAGGATAACAAAAGGGGAATTTTAGTTAGATGTTGTATTTGCAAGTGGTTTGGTAGACATGTATGCGAAATGTGGAAGGATAGACAAATCATGTCAATTGTTTGAGAAATGTATAAAATGTGTTGAAGATAAGATACATTGGGAAAAAATGCATAGCTTTGAGATGTCTACAGCTTGAGCGACGACTCTTATGGATACACTTCTCATGCACGATTCTTAATACCTGTCAAATTTATAATTAAATTATAGCTCCCTTCCGTTATTAATGATAGTTTATATGTGTAAATAGAGATAAATATGAAAACTTATAGAGAAATGATGCATTTCTCAAACCCAGAGGGTTTCAAACCTCACCCTTAAAGGGAATCGATCTAGTATTAAAAACTATAAACCATGTTTCGATTGCTGCAACCATCATTTGGTTGTGTGCTAAAATTGCAAAAAAGTATACTACCAATAGAACAACTTAATCTTCTTCATAGAATTTGATGGAATGGGGTATGAGGAATATAGAACAAGGTTTAATGCTTATATGAAAGGTGCATGTGTTTGTTATGTCACCAGATGACACTGAAATGAAAGAAGCAAGGTTGTGAAGATGATTATGGAATATAGAAGCTTCTAGCAGTGGAGGCACGTTAAGTGTTATTACATTTGATAGGGAAAAAACTTTACTTAATGGCTTTAAAATTTTCCTAGCTTACTGCTTATTGGCTAGTTGATATATTTTTCCCAATTTTAAACTGTAGACACCTAAATATGGCTCACACCTATGTGACTCCTTTTTAACATGTCTTTTATCTTGAGTCATTCATCATTCAATCAGTTACTAACATTCCTCTTGTAACCTCGATCTCTTTGGCTAAATTAATCATCATCATCATTGAAACTTGTCCAAGCGTTACTAAACTATGTCAAGTCTTCCTAAACATTCCTAAATCATGTCAATGTCATAAAAGTTGATGCTAATCGATCCCAAACCATGTCAGTTCTTCCTAAATCAATCCTAATCCCTTCCTAATCAGTCCAAGATAATTTCAAACACATTTGATCATTCTCAAGTCAATTCTAGGGCATTGTCAAAGTTCATCGATGACTAATCAAATCACTTTCAAATAAATCCAATCTTGTCAAATCCTTGTCAATCTGATCCTTATCAATGCAATATTGAATCAGTCCATGTCTTATAAATCCTTTCATCATCAGTTCATTTAATGACATTGCCAAAGTTCATCAATGTTGTTTCCAATCAACCTTGTCAATCACTTTTAAACCAATCAATTCGAGCACATTGTCAAAGTTCATCAATGCCTCATCCTTATCATTATCAGTCCAAGGAATTGTCAAAGCTGATCAATGCCTCATCATCATTTTAACCTTATCAAAATAATTTTAAATCATATCAAATCAATCAAATCTCTTTCATCTCAATATTTTTTAAATTAGTCCAGGGCATTGTCAAAGTTCATTGATGCATCATCATCATTAGTCCAAGGCATTATAAAATTTCATCTAAGCCTCATCATCATCATCAATCCAAGACATTGTCAAAGTTCATCGATGTCATTTTAGATCAACCTAAGGCATTATCCAAGTTCATCAATGTCATTCCTGAACTATTTCAAAACTATCAAAATCAATTTGAACCTTCATCAAAATCATCAAAACCAAGTAAAATTCACATCAACATCATCATTTTGGCCGACAATCAACTTGTTCAGGGGGGAAATGGCATCAAAAAAGTCTAACAATTCAAGCTAGGTATGTCAAGTTTAATAATTTCTCCCTAAGCCATTTAATACAAGAGAAAGAGGGGCTTTTGAGGATAACTCTCAATACAACCTAGGTTAGATTAACAAAACCCAAAGGTGATAAGGGATGTTCATGCTAAACCCAAGTTATATCAAGGAAGTACACTATAAAGGCCTCTTTCATGTAGTGTAATTCAATTATAGATATATAATGAAAATGACAAGATTGAACTAATTGATTTAATGAGAAAACTATAGATCTAGATGCTAAATGTAAGCAATCAACCCAAGTAAGATATGAAAATAGATCTAGAGTAAGAAGTGAAATGAATGATAAGGTACTTACCTTGAAATATGTAATGGAATATGGCTTTTTGCTTTGAAAATCATAGATTTGAGACTATGGAAGGAATGCTGACTGTGGATTTAAGATCACAACAGAAAACCTAGAAAATGTTGTTTTTCTCAAACCTCTAGGAACAGGTCGAACAGGTCGACTTGGTCATTGATGTCTTCTTAACTCATCCAACTTATATCATTACTGAATGATATGACAACATAATATAAACCATAAACCAATTGCTTGACATCAATGACAAGACAACAACTGATCTAACCTTTCTACTATCATGTATTCCTCTTATCTTGGTCGGTCTTCATCATCATCACCATAAGATAATCAATTTTCAACATTACTATCAGTTATGATAATAATATCCCTCTTTGGCATTGATGGAAACACTAACAATATTCAATATTCAATTGATGGTGGTAACACTTCACTGTCATTCATATTCTCCTTTTGAGCTTTAGCTTTTCCTTTGTTGTACTTGATCTTCTTTTGTAGTCTTTCTCATTTCACTATCAGTAGTAGTCTTCTTTACTGTCCCTCTGTGATAATTTATTTTTCTGATTCCATCAACTTTATTCTCCCTTGATCATCATTTTTCTCTTTGCAACATAAGTGCATCAACAACATCCTCCCTTTTCGATCTGTCAACATTAATCTCATTCATCTCCCTCTATCAATTGAATTATTCTCATATAATCTCATACATTCTCCCTCTTTGACAACAATTCCAAAGACATACAAACTCAAATCATACCTCAAATGTATAAATCTCTCATTGCACTCATAAACTTCTTTTTCACAACTTCAAGCTTCACCTAAAGAGTGAACACTGGCATCAAATCACAAGATAGATGTTCTATTGAGTACTTGAATTGATGCAACATGCATCATGCTTTAATGAACATTGGATAGGGGAAGAACCCCTAACTTACCTCAGAGATACTCAAAAGCATCATTCAGTAATGTTTTTGTAAATATATCAGCTATTTTTTCTTTAGAATCACATACTCAAATGTCAGAAGCTTATCTTGTACTTTCTCTCTCAAGTAGTGATACTTAATAGATATATGCTTTGTCTTTGAATGCGTCACCAGATTCTTTGATATGTTTATAGAATTGGTATAAATTGTAACTAGATCAGTAATCTCTTCGTGCATACCTTCCAATAATTGGTTGATCCATACAATGTTAGAAAAAATCATAGCTACAGTAACATAATCAACTTCGGCAGTAGATTGTGAAATACAACTCTATTTCTCGCTTAACCATGTCACTAGCCTTTCTCCGAAAAGAAAACTCTACCACTAGTGCTCTTTTTGTCATCAATATTTGTAGCCCAGTTAGCATCAGTATATACCTTGAGATCAAAATCTCCTCCTTTTATGTACAATAGATCAAAATCTTCAGTCCCTTTCAAATATCTGAATATCCTTTTAACTGCAGACATATGTGTCTCCTTTGGGTTTGCAAAAAACCTTGCAACTATACCAACTAAATGTGCAATATCTAGTCGGTTGTGGACAACATAATGTAGTTTACCAATTATAGATCGGTAAGCTGTCTCATTTACTTCCTTAGTGTCATCTTCCTTTGACAATTTATGACCAGTAGCCATCGATGTTCCAACCAGTTTTGATTCTTCCATATTGAATGTTTTTAGGATCTCCTTGATATGCTTAGATTGTGTTATGTAGATCCCATCCTTTACTTGTTGAATTTGAAGTTCAATAAAGAATTTAATCTCTCCTATCATAGACATCTCAAATTCCTTTCTTATTTCCTTAGCAAATGATTTAGACATTATCTCATTTCCACCAAATATAATGTCATCAACAAATATCTCAGCAATCATAATTTTATCATTACTATCACATTTTAAGTATAAGTTATTGTTATCACCAGTCCTTTCAAATCCAATCTTGATTAAGTAAGAGTGTAATCTTTCATACCATGCTCGGGGTGCTTGCTTCAGTCTATATAAAGCATTGTGTAGCTTGCAGGCCATATCCTTATCAGAATTATGAACAAATCTTTTAGGTTGTTCAATATAGACTTCTTCTTCAAGAATTCCATTCAGAAATGCAGACTTAACATCCATTTGATAAAATTTAAATCCTTTCTATGCAATATATACAAGTAATATCCTTACACCTTCTAATCTAGCAACAGGTGCAAAAGTTTCACCATAGTCAATACATTTTTCTTGTGCATACCCTTTGCATACTAACCTTGACTTATTTATGATCACATCTCCTTTCTCATTGAGTTTATTTCTGAAAATCCATTTTGTTCCAATTACATTCTTATCCTTAGGTCTCAGTACTAGTGACCATGTGTTGTTCTTTTCAATCTGATCAATTTCTTCTTTTATAACATTCATCCAATTTTCATTTCCTAGTGCATCCTTCACTAATTTTGGCTCAAATTCAAAAATCAAACATGTGTTATCTTTCAACTTACTTCTTGTCATGACTCATGCATTTTTGTATCCAATCATGTTGTTGGGTGAGTGGTGTCTTCTTACATATTTTGCTAATATAGGCTTAGTAAATTGTTCATCAGTGTTTTCATCTCTCGGTGGAGGCTCATCTTTCTCATCAGTCCCTTCTTGATACAACTTGGTTGCTTCAATTGAATTACCTTCCTGAACCTAAACAAATCTTTTTTAATTCTTAGGTTGCCTTTTTCAATCCTCTTCATTCCTTTGTGCAAATTTATCAATTCTTACATTTTCACTTTCAACAATTTTGTTAGTGGCTTTGATCAAATATTTATATGCTTTTATCTTTGATGAATAACCAAGAAATATACCTTCATCTCTTTTAGAGTCAAACTTTTCACTTCTAACATATTTCAGTATATAACACCTACTTCCAAAAAATTTAAAGTAATTTGCATTCGGTGTGTGACCAAACCAAAGTTCATAGGGTGTCTTGTTGGTTCCTTTCTTCAATTGTACTCGATTGAGTGTGTAGACAATAGTGCTTATGGCTTCTCTCCAGAATGTTTGTGCAACTTCTTTATCAATTAACAATGTTCTAGCACAATCAACTGTAGATTTATTCCTTCTCTTAGCTATCTCATTTTTTTGTGGAGTCCTCAGTGGAGATACTTGTCTTTTAATTCCATGCTCATTGCAGAAGATAGTAAATTCATCAGGGATAAATTCACCTCCTTTATCTGATCTCAAACACTTTGGTTTTTTCCCTATTTCCTTTTCAACTCTTGCTTTATACCACTTAAACATTTGAAATGCATCAAATTTTTCTTTTAAAAACATAATAGACATCATTCTTGAATAGTCATCAAAAAACAAAATAAAGTACTCATCTCCATAATAGCTTTGAGTTCTCATAGGACCACAAAGGTCAATGTGAACTAATTCCAAAATATCATTTGTAGAGTAAGATTTACTTGAGAAGCTTGACTTAGTCATCTTACCAATTTGACATTCTTTGCACATAGCTTTATCAGGTTTGCTTAATCTCAGTACACCTCTGACTCTATTCTTTTTACTTTAATCATGTTATCAAAATTCACATGACATAGTCTCTTATGCCATAGCCATACATCTTCAACTTTAGTAAATAAGAAACTTTTTGAAGAAGTATCAAGATAAAATAAATTACCTTTAGATTGTTCACCAGTTCCAATAAGATCTCCATTAGTACCATAAATCTTCACCTTTCTATTTTGAAATTCCATTCGATGGCTAGTATTGTTTAGTTGTGCAACACTCAATAGATTATAGTTCAATCCTTTAACCCAATATGCATCATTACATTTCATCTTCTCATTTAATACAATGGATCCTTTACCTTTAAAAAGACATGGAACATCATTGCCAAATCTGACAAATCCTCCATCATACTCTTCTAGAATATCAAACTTGTCAATATCACCAGTCATATGATGTGAACATCCACTATCAATAATCCAAGGGTTAGGTTTACTTACATGAGAAATAAGTGCTTTTTCATCTTCATACTTTTCTTCATCAGATTCTTCCTTTACTACAACATAGACAACTTCATATCCTTCTTCAGTATCATCAGATTCATCATTGGTTATACCTTCCTCAGCTAGGTAGCAAGACTTTTTACCTTTTTCCTTGTAATCTTTAAATCTTCAGTGTCGGTTGTCTCTTTTGTCAATCTTATAATTTGTGTCATTGTCAAGACATCTAGATGCAATATGACCAATCTTATTATAGTTAAAACATTTCAAAGGTAGTTTTCCTTTGTACTTTCCTTTACCTCTTGGTAATCTCTTAGCCCGCAGTGCCTCTAGATCTTCTTATTCCTTTCCTCATTTAGAATATTATCATATTCATTTCCATATGAACTACTATGAATCTCTTTGTCTTTTCTTTATGTATCAATGCTTAGAGATGACTTGAATGCAATTTCAATGGTCAGTAGACTATTATCATAATTAATTAGCTGAAATGCAGTAAACTTACCGATTAGGGCTGCAAGAGTAACAAAATTGTTCGGTATAGATCTCAATTCATGAATAGCAGAAACTCTAATAGCATACTTAGAAGAAAGAGTTATCAAAATTTTACTTACCACTTCTTCATTAGTTAATGTTCCAGCAACACCTCTAATGGCACTCACTACTTCCTTGATTTTGCTAGTATATTGTATGATGTTCTCTTCATCCTTTATTCTCATTTCATCATACTTTCCCCTGAGACTATCAACCTTAGCCTTTTGTACATCCTAATCTCCTCCATATATAAGTGTAAGCCTATCCCACATCTCTCTTGAATTAACACAGTCCTTAACATCATTGAATTCAACATCAGAGGGAGAAGAAATCTCTATCATAACCGAGTTGTGTTCTTTCTTTTCTCTCATTTGATAAACTATCATAGGTCTGGGAGATGGTGGAGTGTAGTCATTTGTCAAAAGATTTAGTGTAGATTCTCTAATCCCAAATAGATACAATCTCATCCTTCTTTGCCATGTAGAGAAACTTTCTTTGTTCAACTTAGGTACTTCTCTCCTATACATCTTCAGATTTTTTACTCAAGTCTTTTAAACTTATCTCTTCAAAGTACTTGGCTCTAATACCAATTGTTGGATTATGGAGAGGGGGGGTGGGTGGGTGGTGAATTAGTAATCCCTAAATCCAAATACCTAAAAAAAATTCTCTGATTAACTCAGTGGCATCTCGGTAAATCAAACTTCATTGTTTACTGACAACAATAAATAAAATATAACAATCAATAAATCATTCACACAAATCATGCATCACATGTAACACTAGTATTTAATGTGGAAACCCAGCTCTGGGAAAAACCACTGTAGGACTTGTCACCCACTAAGAAAATACTCTTCTGAAGTATGCCTAGTTAATAGCCAATCTGGTTAAAGATTACAATGGACATTGTTAGGTGTGATCCGATTAAGGGATTTACCTCAGATCTGTTAGGATCTTTACCCTGTTAGGAGTGTCCTTGTTAGAGGACTTCAAGCACTCTTTATAATGTTACTTTTTTCAAGGATTTTACAATAAGACTATTAAGTCCACTCTGTTAAGAGATTTCTCTGTTACAAATGCTAGTAAGCAACATTAAATAAATTGACCTGTAGATTTGTAACTATCTTTGCTCAATCAGATCCTTTGTGGGCTCTTCAATCTTCACTTTAATTCTTCATTATCCACTGGCTTCAACACTTCATCAAATCCTTCTTTTCACTCAGAATCTCTATGTTCCTTCTTCACTGTATCAGTCAACAACCCTTCAACTATTCAATTTGCCAACTATTTGTTCATACAAATCCATCCTTTATATAGATATTTTTTTCCTCTTAATCTCCTTTATTATTTTTTTCTTTAATCAATCTTAATCGTCCAATTCATTATGCCTTGAATCTGGATCTCAGTAACACATTTTATTTTCACCTAGGAACTTGAACTTTTTTTTTGAAACTTGTTCCATCTCTTTTTCTCATTTAGATCTTGTTGTAGATCTTCACCTTGAATTTTCTTGTCCATAGATCTTTTGTAACTAATTCTCCTTGTCATCATGATCATCCAACTCATCATAGCTAATCATTAAATGTTGATTCAATCCTTATTTAATATTTGTTCCTCGCTCGGTGTCCTCCATTTGTATTTCGGTTAACTTCACTTGGTGCCTAAACCTTTCTTTGTTTCTCAGTGCCTTTGGTTCCTTTTCATTTACCAAGTTACTTCCTTTTACCTTTTACCTTTACCGAGTGACATATCTTGCTCGGTACCCAAAACAACTTAACTTACCGACTTGACAAATCTTCATCACCATGCTTTACCAACTTAACATAATCATACGTTAGGTAGAAAACAATTTTATCAATATAATCTAATCATTGTCTGATCTGTATCAGTTGCCCATTAAAGTTCTTCAACTTCACAACATCTCATTTCTTCTTCTTCTTAACTCATCCAACTTATATCATTACTGAATGATATGACAACATAAGATAAACCAGAAATCAATTGTTTGACATTAATGACAAGATAATAAATGATCTAACCTTTCTACTATCATGTATTCCTCTTATCTCGGTCGATCTTCACCATCATCACCATCAGAAAATCAATCTTCAACATTACTATCAGTTATGGTAACATTTGGATCTTGGAAATCACTAAAATGGGGCCTAATAGGTCCTAGAACTTCCAAATAAATGGGCACTAACTTTTTAGGATGGTACAACTGCTAACAAGTATTTCTTTTTCTTTCACATTTGATTCCTTTTGTTTTTCTTCATCAGTAGTCAATGGTGTCCCAGGAAGTGGATTGAAACTAGTTTGAATAATCTCCCAAATACCATTCTATGAAATTTCCAAATATGCTTCCATCTTGTCCTTCTAATAAGGAAAGTTTGTACCATCAAATACAAAAACTTGAAAGTGTAGGTTATGTGCCATCCTGGATTTGCCTCAAGTGGTTAAGCTTCTTCAAGAGGAACCCTTTTGTGATACTAATTTTTTGACACACACTAGATCCCAAGAGGGGGGGGGGGGGGGGGTGAATAAACATAAACCAAAACCTTTACTTATAAATTCAACCACCAATTTTATTCACCACACAACTGATTAAGTAAATAATAAACTAAAATAATAACACATGAACACCAAGATTTTTATATGTGGAAAATCCAAACTGGGAAAAACCACATTGATAACTTTACCACAATGATAATTCATTGATGTATATAGTATGATTACAAATATAGAAGGATATCACTTCTTTGGACTTGCAACTAGAGTCTCACTACTAATACAACACTAAATATTTTTAGGAACTCAATGCTCTGAACTTACAAACAGAGGCTCGTTGCCAAAGTAGAAAGATACAACTTAAAAAACTTGTGCACCCAAGGCTCACTATCCTAGAGACAAGGTACATACAACTGTTCACAATAGATAAAGAGAAACTCTCCAAATAATGCAACTGATCTTCACAACACTCTCAACCTCAACAAAACATTGTTATTGCCTCTTCTTCTTTGCCATAGTCATAAAACAATAACCTCATAAACTAAACTTCGCTCTTCTAAAACTATGCTTATAGATCATCATTGTTTTTCTCACTCTTCTCTCTTACATTTTTCCAAAGAACATATTGTACTTATATACAAGATAGATCATTGGAATTACAACAAGGTTGGCTATTTTAAAATCAAATAAAAACAAATTATAAGTCAACCATGTCAACAACAAATTACAATAAGATCCTTAGCCATAAACATATGGACCAAAATATATGTCGCACATAACATGAACCCATCCAGATAAGAGATAAATATTAAATACAATAACCAAACCAAAAATATGAAGCACAATCCACTCTAGGAGAATGAGGAACCATGAACACATTACACATTTCCCAATTCCAGATTCATAATTACCTAAAAAACTTTCGTAGTCATCTCAAATGTGTAGCATCACAGTGTCTAAAGAACCACATCACTTGCTAGTTGTATCTAGACCTCCAAATTCTATGGTGAGATCCACACTCAATTTCACTTTACAATTGTCTATGTCAAAAGCTACCACAACGTGTATTTTGGACCATAAGAACAATTGATCATAACTACATCACTTGGTAACACTATTTCTAGATCACGAGGAATTACATTCAAATCACTAGGAAACACCATAACCAATACAAAAACCTAAGTGTACAATTCAAATCACACGTGCATATACACCTGCACATCTTCAACCTTGATTTTTAGAGTAGAAACCTTTCTAAAAACATGATTGTATATCACTATATATGATGCAACACATGCAAGGAGGATCCAATTAAGGACACTCTAAGCAAGCAGCCAAACACCACAATGCGGAATAACACAACAAGACAATGCTTTCAACTTAATTTTCATTAACATGCCTAGCTGTAAGGCCTTCAGGGTTAGGGCCAAATATAATCAAGAGTATTTCTGCAATCTCTCTAGCTAGTCCAGCTCTGAAACAAATCAACAACTGATGGAAACCCTAAGGCAGATCTAAACTTGAGCTCACAAGCATCCAAGCAATCTCCTTGCCTCCAAGCATGCAAACCACTAGCTCTGATATTACAAACTATTAGATCACAATCTGATCTTCAAGATCTCGCAGGATCTAAGTCTATCAGATCTACTTCCAAATTTTCTCTCCCCCCTTTGATGCCTTAAACAACTACCCAAACACTCCTTAACTACTAATCTTCAACCACAAGTCGGCTAGAAGAAATAATTAACTCTTAAGCCAAGTCAGCTTCTACTACAAACAAATATTAAATACAACAAGAGTCAGCTCTCAAATAGCCTTACAAACATTTAATTCTCCATGTCAGCCTCAAGATCTACATAGGAGAATACAACAAAAGCTATCAACAATAAATTCACCAAGTTGGACAACCAAATCTCCAAGAACTCCAGTCGGTAAACCACAATAATCGAGCGTCAGAGAAACAACCGAGCACCAGTGAAACAACTGACCATGCCAAACATCACCAAGCAAGCACGTTGACCGAGCACCATAGACATTTTTGAGTACAAGCTCCACCGAGCACAAGAGGTTTCACCGAGTTCTTTCAGTGACCGAGCTTCCTTCAGTAACTGAGACTGTCGGCTAAAGTTACAACCGAGTAACACATAACCAAAACAACACACCTCCATGCAGATTCACCGAGTACCCTAGAATGCCCCTGCATCAGACACCCCAGGTTCGAAAAGATGTTCTCATAGGCTGGAAGAACATCTTCTGGGATTCAGCACATAAACCCCGAACTGGTTCTTCACATACAAGTCTTCCAACTTTTCACCTTGCATACTCTTCCACTTTTGTTTCCTTTATCTTTTCAAGTCTTTCCTTAATAACACACATGCTTGTTCTCCATACTGATCATCCATCCTCTCAGGATCTGACAACTCAACTCGGCTACCAATACTCAGGCTTCTCCTACCTAGTGTTGTATCCAGCAAAGGCATCAGGGAAAACTTCATGTCATCCTTCTCAATAGTAAACACATTCTTCACACAATCATACATAGCTCTGCAATCATATTGCCAAGGTCTATCGAGCAGTATATGACAACTATTCATCTCCATAATATCACACAACACTAGATCCTTGTACTGGCCAATCTGAAAATAAAAAAAGCACTATTCCCTCACTTCCAAGGCATGACTATCTTGCAACCAACCAATCCTATAAGGATAAGGATGCTTCATTCTCTTCAAACAAAGTTTTTGAACCATGTCCTCAGCAACAAGGTTATCAGTACTACCACTATGAACAATTACATCACAAAGTTTACCTCCAGACTTGCACCGAGTTCTGAACAAGTTACTCCTCTAACAAGGTTCCACCTTTGCATTGAGCAATGTTCTCTGAACTAGCAAGTTCTCAGATTCAGGTTCATTCTGAATATTCTCATTTACCACAACAGTCCATCGATCACCGAACTTCTTCTGTGTACACTCAAAAGAACGATATCCTTCTTCACCATAGTTATAACAAGTACCCTTAAAGATAACTCTACCTATCTTCTTTTTCAATTCCATAGGTTTCTTTTCATCTTCTGCAGTCGGTTTATCCTTCACCGAGTGATCAATATTTTCCTTCCCTCGGGGATTACTATGTTGTCTCCTTTTTAACTTATCTTCTGCCTTTAGAGCATACTGATAAGCATCTTCAATAGAATCAATCTTCAGTATACCAATCTCATTCTGAATATTGAATCTCAAACCATTCACATATCGAGCTACCTTTTCCTTACCAAGTTCTCTGTGTCCAGACTGAATAGTAAGTATGTAGAACTCCTCGGTATAGTCTTCAATAGTCAAATATTTTTGCTTCAGATTCTGCAACTTCTTAAACAAGTTGTAAGAATTTGCCTAAGGCAAATAATAAATGCCAAGATCTAAAAGCTCAAGTGATAGCACAAGAGAGATAGGCAAAATAATCAAATAATTGATTATAGCTAATTGAATTGATTACAAAGTAGGAGTGCCTAAATATATAGGCAATGCAATAAGACTACATGATAAGGAGATGATAAGATATCATCCACAGAAGGTGGAATCACATGTCCACCAAAGGTGGATCATCCTCCACTGTACACGAAAGTATGTGAAGCATGTGCAACAATGAGAGGATGATAATGTGATAAGAGCACTAAAGGTGGATCTCACACACAAAGAGGTATGTGATGACAACTATCATACCTAAAGTGGAGATTCTCCTAGCCATGTGCTAAAAAGAAATGCAAACTCCTAGGTGTCACAATGACAACTAATATGAAAATACATTATCCTAAGTAAACTTAAGTAAGTGTAATTAGTAAATATTTAATTACACCAACACCCCCCCTTAAGTGCAACTTAGGGGAATGCACCTAAGCTCACAATGCAAGATGGGTCCCAGCTAGTAGGCCATGTTAGGTACCCATGTACAATATGCAAGAACAAAAGATAATGCAATCTCTCATAAAGCGGAGAAAGAGGGAAAACCTCATGGGAAAAACCCTCCCCCAAAAAGAGAGATGAATACAAGATGCATGCATGGATGGAGTAATCAAGACCCCCCAATTATGACATACATCATGCATATACAATAAAGAATCCCACCCCAAAGGAAGGAAATAGGGAAGAGAGACAAAGTAGCCCCCCCTCAATGTTGAATCTCTTGCAAAGATGGTCCAAGATGTTGACCAATACTCCTCCATAGGAAGAAAATAGAGCCAATGCTGCACCAAGAATGTCAAAGTGTGACAAAATCAAGTACCAATGTCGATGTAGAATGATCGATAGAATGCCCATTAAGATATGATAGAGATGAGGCATGGAGACACCTGCAAGCACCAACTGGGTACTCAACTAACACGTTGGTATACTTGAACTTGTGTCGTGCATCCATTGATTGGTTGGAGCATAACCTTCAAGAACCAAGTCCCATGATATTCCTAATCTACTAACATAGGGATTACATCAAATGTGTCATCAATGACAAGGTACAAATAAAAATGTGGCACTTTATGATAGTGCGTGTACAACATTGCTCACGCAAGAGCATACAACATCAAATTCAATGCAAAGCTGGAAACATGAAGAAGATGAAGCCATCAAGGATGCCCTGTCAAATGCTGCAGAAAAAGTGTCCTCTGGTAGGCATTGTGCTAGGAAGTCTTTGGGACGAAATTGGCCTCCCCCCTTGGCTGCTGGTTGGATGACGCTGCAAAACAAGTATACAAATGGCAAAGAAAAAATTGTGTTCCCAATTTTGCTTATTTATTAATATTTTGTTTTTCAAAAACCCCTAAAAGTTTAAGAAAAACATTTATTCAAACACCCAAAAAAACTTTATTAGAAAATAAAGAAAAATCACAATTATTTTTAATTTTTTGGATTTTAAAAAAAAACTTTATTAAAAAATTTAATAAAGAAAAACATTATAAATGTTTTATTAAAAAATAAAGTTTTTATTTAAAAAAAAACTTATGAAAAAAGCATATCATATTGTGTGTGAGTGATTTACACCTTCATGAAATAACAAGATTTAAAAGACAATTACACTATTCAAAGCAAACTAATCTAAATAATGCACAATTAATCTAAATATCTCATGGATCTCTAAAATAAAGTGGTAAATGAGGCTCTCAGCTATGATCCTCACTAGTGACACTCTAAAGACGAGAATTAAGCTATATGATATGCAAATTTAGATCTATTCTATCAAATTCTAGCTCTATTTGATGAACAATCTATTATGATCAAAGCAATTTAAGCTAATTAGCAATGAGAATGATAATTGAGTGATGTGGATGCAAATTGTTAGAGCTTTGCTGCAATTCAAAGATATGGAGTGGATCAATTATGCTTCTAAATGCCTTCAATATATAAGATTTTCCCAAGGGTAGGGGGTAGAGTGAGATAACCATGGTTATGCTTGGGTAAGGTCAATTGGCTTTGCTTTGTCCATAAATGGGGGGACAAGGAGGGGACAATCATTTAAATGGTTTCAAAAGGCTAGAGCATTTCAACAAAAGTGAGTGATTTGTATCCATTTTGTCTCCTTTTTGCTTTGTTGAGGGAAATTAGTATTTATTTATTAATTAAAGTAATTAAATTTAGCCATGAAGGGTAAGATGTTCATTTTGATTTTTGCTTTCAACAACTATGTCATTAATTGAATTTAATCAATTTCATAGTGTTTTTTCCCTTTTCAAGCTTTATTTAATCATTTAATTGAATTTTCTTTTGATTTGAATTGTCTTTGTTCCATTTATTGATTTTTCATGCTATTTGATGATTTGTTTCACCTTTTTATTGATTTAAGCCTTTTGCCAATTTTCCGTGTCTACACATATTAAAAAGTTTTTATTTATTAAAAAAACATATTAAAAATTTATTAAAAAACATATTAAAAAAAACTTTATTTAAAAAACATTTAAAAAACTTTAAAAAAAAACTTTTACCCCTTTCGGGGACCGCACGCAGTGCGGGTACTGCACTGCAGTGCATACTGCACTATCAGTGTGGCAGTGCAGTGCGCACTACTCACTGCAGTGCATATGCAGAGGCCTGCAGGCCAAATAACAAAATAAATTTTTTTATTTCAAATAAAACTTTTCAAAAGCACCCTCCCCCCCCCCCCCCTATATTTAATTTTTTAATTTTTAAAATAACGAAATATAATAATAAAAAAATGAAAAATTATTTAAAAAATAAAATCGTACCTTAGATTGCGGAACTCCATACGACAGGGTAGGGTGGGAGATTTTTTTCCTCAGACCAACTGCGTCCGATCTAGGCAAATGAATAGTCGATCTTGGGGTTTTTGGCTGCTCTGATCGCAATGGCAGTGTCAAATTTGGCCTAATGTGCTCCAATTTTGCAGATCAGCCTTAGGGGTCTGATTTACAAAAAAAAATTGCCTCAAATTTGACTTTTGCCCAATATAGGCAAATTTATAATCAAAATTTATGGAAATAGCCACCCAGATGCAATGGTGAGGTCTAATCTTGCTCAAAATGCTCTCACAAAATGCTGATCCTGGATTTGAATCATGGCTCTCCAAAAGTTGAAGCAACGAGCTCTCCAATGGCTATGCAATGAATCTTCTACGACTCTGATACCATGTAAGAATTTTCCTAAGGCAAATAATAAATGCCAAGATCTAGAAGCTCAAGTGATAGCACAAGAGAGATAGGCAAAATAATCAAATAATTGATTATAGCTGATTGAATTGATTACAAAGTAGGAGTGCCTAAATATATAGGCAATGCAATAAAACTACATGATAAGGAGATGATAAGATATCACCCATAGAAAGTGGAATCACATGTCCACCAAAGGTGGATCATCCTCCATTGTACATGAAAGTATGTGAAGCATGTGCAACAATGAGAGGATGATAATGTGATAAGAGCACTAAAGGTGGATCTCACACACAAAGAGGTATGTGATGACAACTATCACACCTAAAGTGGAGATTCTCCTAACCATGTGCTAAAAAGAAATGCAAACTCCTAGGTGTCACAATGACAACTAATATGAAAATGTATTATCCTAAGTAAACTTAAGTAAGTGTAATTAGTAAATATTTAATTACACCAACACAAGTCAAGCTCATATTCGGCAGGTATGAACTTAGCTCTCAATTTAGTCACCATCAACCTCCACCGATTGATCAACATTTCACCTTCATCTTCTCTATCTCTTTGTAATTCTTTCCACCAAAGAGCAGCATGTCCTTTCAACTTAGTTTGTGCTAACCTCAATCTAAGAGGATCTTCAATTTCTTCAAGTTCAAAGAGGTCTTCTAATTCACCAATCCAATCAATCAAATTCTTAGGTTTCAAAGTACTAGAGAAAATAGAAATTTCCATTCGATAACTAGCACTTAACCAAGCTCCAGATCTTTGCAACCGACTCGTTTTGTCTTCACCAGATCTATCCATCTGATCATCTCTATCATCACCACTAGATCCAACAGCTTCAAAGTCTTCATCAGCTTCCTCATAACCATCCTCAGTACCAAGATTATGAGGTACACCAGTCATAGCCCTCATTATATCAGCGATCATGTCATTCTTCATCAACTCCGTCTCCGATCTAAAATCAAATTTCACCTTCTCTATAATCCTAGATTCCATAGTATCACAGAGATCAACAATCACCCTAGGGTCTAGTCTTCTTGGAGGCATCCTCAAATATATGAAACCCTCTACAACAAAACCCTATACCAACCACCTTGTGACAACCTCCAAATTGTATGCAAGTCAGATCAACCTGCCACCTTGCATGAACAACTAGGTCATGATTTCACAAGTTCAGTAGCACGGGTCTACAACTCAAATCACACAATTTCTTCACCAACTTTCTCCCAACAAGATCAACTTTGCTCAAGATCAACTTCACTCTGATACCACCTGATGCAGCACAGGCAAGGAGGATCCAATTAAGGATAGTCCAAGCAAGCAACCAAACACCACAATGCAAAATAACACAACAAGATAATGCTTTCAACTTAATTTTCATTAACATGCCCGACTGTAAGGCCTTTCGGGTTAGGGCCAAATATAATCAAGTATCTCTCTAGCTAGTCCAGCTCTGAAAAAAATTAGCAACTGATGGAAACCCTAAGGTAGATCTAAAATTGAGCTCACAAGCCTCCAAGCAATCTCCTTGCCTCCAAGCATGCAAACCACTAGCTCTACTATTACAAACTATCAGATCACAATCTGATCTTCAAGATCTCGCAGGATCTAAGTCTATCAAATCTACTTCCAAATTTGCTCTCCCCCCT
The DNA here is from genome assembly GCA_027943335.1 of Chamaecyparis obtusa. Taxonomy (NCBI): domain Eukaryota; kingdom Viridiplantae; phylum Streptophyta; class Pinopsida; order Cupressales; family Cupressaceae; genus Chamaecyparis; species Chamaecyparis obtusa. The sequence continues at coordinate 847,115 of BSBK01004018.1, forward strand.
CTGATGCCTTAAACAACTACCCAAACACTCCTTAAATACTAATCTTCAGCCACAAGTTGGTTGGAAGAAATAATTAACTCCTAAGCCAAGTTGGCTTCTACTACAAACAAATATTAAATGCAACAACAATCGGCTCTCAAATAGCCTTACAAACATTTAATTCTCCATGTCGGCCTCAAGATCCACATAGGAGAATACAAAAAAAGCTACCAATAATAAATTCACCAAGTCGGACAACCAAATCTCCAAGAACTCCAGTCGGTAAACCAGAACAACCAAGCGCCAGAGAAATAACCAAGCACCAATGAAACAACTGACCATGCCAAGCATCACCGAGCAAGTACGTCGATCGAGCACCACAGACATTGCCGAGTACAAGTTCCACCAAGCACAAGAGGTTTCACTGAGTTCTTTCAGCGACCGATCTTCCTTCAGTAACAGAGACCATCGGTTAAAGCTACAACCAAGTAACATAGAACCAAAACAACACACCTCCATGCAGATTCACCAAGTACCCTAGAATGCCCCTGCATCAATATAGCTCTATTATTGAACCACTAAATTTCATACCTAAGAACATAACATTGGAGCTCTAAAAAATGTCATTCCATCATGTTCACATGATCTATGTAATACATACCTATCTTCCACTATTCTGTAGCATTGAATACATACCTATCTTCTACTATTTTGTAGCATTTAATACATACATGTCTTCCACTATTCTATAGAACTAACATGTACAACACACAAACTTAATTCTTCCTTCGAATATACTTGAGCATGTTACTGAAAATAATTCTAAACCATAGTGTTTCAGAAACCACAAACACCTCTTGACCATAATGTTTGACATTAATGACAACAGACAACCAAACACATATTTCCAACACTGCCACGACAATGATATTTTTTGTCTAATTTGGAGCCACAAAATTTATTCCTTGAAGGACCTGGATTTACCTTAGAGGCTCAATCAAAATTGATTTTACTCCACTCGTCCATAGGGTTTGAATAATTGACCTCATTTATTTGACTTGAATCCAAATTAACCTAATCCAGCCCAATAACATGACATATTTTGATACCTAGCCATTTCATTTGAATATTTTTATCATCACAAGTAAAAGAAATTTGAGGTTTAAAATATTGAAATGTAGCTACCCTCGCTGCTTCTTCAATAAAATGCTTAATTTTTAAACAAATCCTCTCTACAACTTCTTATATTGAAAAATATGTTTTTTCCTTTCCTTCCAAATCTCCCATATAAGAACCAAAGGAGATATTGTCCATACACAAGAGAGAGTTTATTTTCTTCTTCCAATTGACCATCAAATACATAACTTTTTCAGAGTATCTAGAAGAGGACCATACCATTCCAATTTATGCAACATTGTCTCCCAACATTTTGATGTCACCTCACAATAGGAGTAGATGATCAATCATATCTTCCTCTTTTTCACACATTGCACATTTTTGTGGCCCCACAAAACTAAGCCCTTTCCTTATTTCTCTTGTCAAAATTCAGCCTTTGATTTCCAACCAAACAAAAGCCCCTACTTTTGGAAGACACTCCTTCCCCCAACATAAACAATTTGGCCAACATTCCTCTCCATCTCTTCTATCCAAAAGTTGATATCTATGTTTCACTGAGTATTTACCATATGTTTCACCATACGACACCACCTTATCCTCCATATCATTCAACAAGATTTTACTCTCACTAAAGATTCCATTCATCTTGATATTTTTCTCATGTATCCACCCATCACACTCCACATATTTCCAAACCCATTCAACACCATCCCCCCCTTTCTTAATGTCATGTAATCCCTTACTTTATTCTCCCATCTTTGATTGAAATATAATTTAAGATCAAGAAGGTCCATTTTATCACTCACTGATGGAGTCACCTCCCAAGAATCATCCAATAATTTTGTATAGAGTCAATTTCCAACTTTCCAAGTGATGTGATCAATAATGACCGACCTAACAGACAAAAGAAAGTTCCATATTATTGAGCCCTTTGGAGGATTGTGAATTGTGAAAACTCGATGGTTCTCCTCTGTATCCAAATATTTAGCTTTCAAAATCTTCCCCCACAATTGATCTAGATTTGAATAAATAATCCAAATCAATTTAGCACCCATGGATTCATTCATTATCTACTAGTCCCTTAGCCCCGCTCCTCCATCCTTTTTAGCTTTGAAAATCTTTTCCCATGCTAAAAGTATAATTTTTTCCTATTATCTAGCCCTATTCCAAAAGAATTTTCTCCTTTTTTGTGCAAAGACCAAGTTACAATTTTATGAGTAATTTTCAAGAACATCAGAGAAAAAATGGGAATTACAAGGGTAATAGACTTTAACATTAAAATTCTACCCACTAAAATGAGCCATTTAATTGTCCAACCATCTGTACAACCCCATAATAGGTAATAATAATCATGGCAAAGCCTCTCCTAGGAATAGTGTATTCAAACTAAGTATTATTTTCCCTATCATGAAGTGCATTTAAATTGTCAACCCAAGGATGTATGCTTTAAATGGGACATCACAGTTTGTGCACTAAGCCTCTCATAAAGTCATTTTACTTAAGTTACAGGAAGGAAAATACATGAAAGGAACTACACTATTGATGCTAGAAAGTAAAACACACACAACTAATTAAATGAAATTAATGCTGGCAACCATAAGTTCAACTTTAACCTATTCTACCAACCCAACAAATTTAATATGACTATCTCTGCAAGTGTTGCAAGAACATACACGGGTTATAATGCTATAAGAGAAAACATTAAATTCTACTTCAAATACTAAAAAATGCTTAAACTACCTACTCTATTATACTCTAATCCACCTCCCAAGTGGGCCACCTTGGTCGGCTTCTACTAGCTATGAACACATAGTATAACTCAACATCACTCCATTATAATCTTCATAAAATAGTGCACGAAACTAAAGAGTAACTCATTTCCAATTATAACAGTAATACAATCATCTGTCTAACTCAATTCCTAACAATCATATCCCTATATATAGAGGATTGAAATTTATTTGAACATAAAGATAAGGTCTGACTGATTCATCCATAAAGAAAGGAGAATGCAACAGTCCATAACAGAAGATCATAAAGACTAAACACCTGCTTCAACAAAGTATTGGTTGTAGAGGAAATATAACATAGTCATGCTCCTATATACCCCGAAATGATCATTCCTTCAATTCCTCAGGCATGTTCCGCAGTGTCATAATGGTTCTCCTCATCATGGATGAAACTTCATCGCTTCTTCATCAATGTTGTCGATCCACTCTCCAGTCGCTCCTTTTACCCTGGCAGGTTAGTAGCGCATGCATGTATATTCAAGTTTTCAACTATTCAATCTAATCCAAATGATAGGACATACACTAAAACAATTATATGAAATATTGCAGCATATATATATATATATATATATATATATATATATATATATATATATATATATATATATATATATATATATATATATATATATATATATATATATATATATATATATATATAGCAAGGTATGTCAACTATCATCTACCCATAAGTTTGTGGATTTGACTGTACTTATAGTATGTACACAAGTTCAAGTACTTAAAAGTAACAACAAGTGTTTTGGAAATGTCTTAGAACATAGCATAAAAATAGTATAAAACAAAGACAAATTATTGCCCCATCATCTACCCTCCGACAAGCATAATGCTTGTCCTCAAGCATTACACTTCTTAGCAACTCCTATGAACTCTCCAACTTCAGTCTTGCCTCTCTGTTTGCTTTTGAAAGTGTAGTAGAACCCTCTAGTTCTTTCCCAATAGTCCATTTTGTAGTCTTCCTACAGTTGGTCCAATTTTGTAGCGTTAATATCATACAAATGCCATAGAAGCATTGGTGGTCAAAAGGTAAAGGGACACCAGAGCTCATGCCTGATTTGTCTTCCCAACTGCATGTATTTTGGTGCTTTGTTCACTGCTACCTCTAGGTTGATAGGACTATGTGGTCTAGACTTTTTAAAAACCTCTGGCAACCTGTTCCATCTACTTCTGATGCCAACTAGGGCTCTCTAAAATGTGAAATAAGGCATCCCTTGATACTCTTTATAGAATTTTTCTCTAACTACAAAAATCCTATCCCTAGTTCCTATTCTTGTATTCACATAAGTGAGACTGAACCGATCCCTTAGTAGGACATTGGGCTTACTAGATTCATCCCTCAAGGGTAACTGCTTTGATTTTTCTTGATCCCTGTAATTATCTAATTTCCTATCATAATTATTATTGTTGTGCATCCATGACATAAAGGCTTTTAGATGTATGTCTCCTATGTAAAGCAAGAGATTCCAATCAGTCTCTTCTGGAATGATGAAGTTGTGGAGATACAACTCACAAAGAAAGTTTTGTTGTCAGACAGGAAGGGCCTGGTATATATCATAAAATTCTTGGGTTGTCCTAAATTCAGAGTCTTTATCTTTGATAGTCATCATCAATTGGAACAAGAGAAATTTCTCTTTCAAGAAAATGGCATATACTCTAGGAGGAGGCCTGCAAGCTATGATTTGGTTAGCCAATTTTAAGGCATGATCCATCTTTTGTTTTTGTTTCTCTATTTTCTCTTTCAAGCTCTCTATTTTCTCTTTTTGATCATCAATATCTTTTTGCATCTTTTTCCTCTCTTCTTTCCACATAGTTTTCTTAAAGATAAACTAAGTGTATAGACTAGAAAGAATGGACTGCAGAAGGTGGGCCAAACTCTTGTGGTTGAGTCTTCTGTATTTTCTTCACACTATGGGTCCGCTTGAAGTAATTGGTGAACTATGTTCTCTTAAAAGGTACTGTAACATTATGAAAACAAGGATGAGCTGATGGCTAAGGCAACTGAGGCTCTTCCTAATTACCTTCTTGAACTATTTGATGACTTTCTTTAGGTTCACTTTGATGCGTGGGAGGCTCATTATCAAATGAATCATTTAAATTATGAGGATCTGGAATATTTGGTTGAATTGGGGAATTATCTGAAACATAATCAACACGGGGTTCTGTAGCAGGCCTTTCTAATGGAATAGCTTGGCTATATGGGGAAACCTGGGAAATTTTCCCCCTCATCTGAGAACTTCTCCTTAAGGGAGTCTATGTTACCTCCATAGTTCTCTTTTTGACAGTTTTCTTCCGTCTCTTTGTTGCAGGAGCCGACTTCCTTTTCTTACTTTTTGAAACTGTAGGGTTTTGGGGTTCTTTCTCAGGAAATGAAGTTCCTTCACCAATCTTTCATTTTCATTTCTTATGGGAAGAGGTAGGTACATTTTCCTCTAGAATAGGGGAAGGTTCTTTTTCCTTAGAATTTTCAAGTTCTCTTTCTTGGGTAGGTGTTTCAGCAATTGGCTCGGAGGGAGTTTCACTCTTAGGAACTAGTTGTTCAACAGGTTCATCTTGAGGTTGCAAAGTTTTAACTCAAAAAAATTCATCCCATGCCAAGGGAGACACATCTCTAAGAGATCTTTCAACTAGTAATTTGACTAGGGCATGGTGTGAAACAAAATTTGTTTTTCCTTTCTGGGTTTCTTCAGCACTAATGCTTATCATATTATATAGAAAATTTGGAATGTTTACTGGAAAATTATTTCTGATATAGCTAAGCAATTTAAAATGGTGTGCATGCAAATGGGAAAACTTTCCTTCATAGGTGAGGTACCTTATAATGTGTGACACCAACTCATTGAATGGAGCAGGAAGTGACATGTGCTTGCAATCCTATTTGTTCACCTCCAACAGAGGGTCGAAAGGAAGAGTGAATTGAGCTCATGCCGACCTGTCATCATGTTCATTGGGATAATTCTCCCCAATTATGGACAACCCTGTCACTTCTGCAATGCATTCCTCTGTTGCCAAAATCGTCAAACCCCATACATTTGCCTCTCCTTCCTCAAATGTGTTCATAAATTCAGTAGCTAATTCCTCATCAAACTCTATCAGCTTTAAGAAATACCCAAGCCATCCACAAGCATGGAATCTTCGGACGACTTCCACATCAGTGAGAAGAATAGTATGGACTACGAGCTCATGAAACATCAGTTGTCCCCCCATTATTCCAAATTTCTTCTACAATTTTCCAATTTATAATTTCTTTCTACTCTGAAATTTCCAATTTCCTAATTCCTCCTAAAATACCCTAAAATTAGGCTCCTAACTGCACTTCAAACTACAGCTTTCCTTGCAATCTCTATGTTGCATTTTTGAAAAATGACCGATAATGACACTTTGCAGCAAGGAATTATGGCTTTAAATGCAATTAACTTCCACACAACTTGATCATGTCACCTTAGGGTTACGTCAATCAAGAATCAGGGATAATTTGGGAATTTAGGTACAATACTTGTGTGAACAATAAAAGAACTTAATGAAACAACACATAAGTACATATTTGAATTGATAGAAAATCTCACTAGGAATGATGGGTACAACAATAGTGACTTAAGAAATTAATACACTTCCTTTCCCCCTACGAAATAAAGACAAGTGTCCTCACTTGCCGTACTTAGCAAGAGGTAGAAAACTGGCATAATACCATATGATATAAATATATGCAGTATTAGATATAATTATCAAAATGTGTGTACTAAAAGTGGAAAATATAGAAGAGTTGTACCTATCATTATGTTGTTAGATGTGCTGGAAGGTGACGAGAATGGAAATCGTCAGCAAAGGTACTATCACTGGATGTATCCATTTGCTAATGTGGCATTTATTGAAAATATAAGAAATATAGAAAATGTGATGACGCAAAGTATGTGTGGGTGGAAGGGAGAGAAGTGGAGTGGGTTGTAAAGAATAATGTAGAAAGTGAATGGAGAATTAGACTTCATTGGAAATAAAGTATTTATTATGGGCAAACCCGAAGGGACTTTAGGTTGAAGCTGCAGGAAGAAGGTGGGTATCTTATGCTGCAGGAAGTATTACCTGTTGTGCTGTTGGAATGGTTTCTTGGAATTGCTGCATGAAATCTTCCTTTGTCTAAATTTGATGTTATAATCGAAGTCTATGACCATTGACCAATAGTTTAAAATGAACTGGAACAATTTTTGTTAGTTGGACTGCTCCATTGTCGAAGACATGATCTATCTCATATGGTCCTAACCATCTTGTTTGTAATTTGCCTTGTGTCTCTTGGAATTTTGAATCAAATAGTAATGCCCAATCACCTACTTTGAACTTTCTATTCTTTATGTGGGAGTCATGCCATTTCTTGCTTTTATTTTGGACTATCTCTGTGCACTCCAATGCATATTTTCTCATCTCATCTAAAGAGTTGAGATGTAGTAGACGATCTCCCTATGTTGCAAGAAGATCAATGTTCAGCTTCAGGGCAGTACACAATGTTTTATGCTCAAATTCAATTGGTAAAATGACTACTTTTCCATACAGTAATTCAAATGGAGTGAATCCTGTTGTTGTTTTCCATGTTGTTATGTATGTCCAGACTTCTTCTGAAAGACAACTGCTCCAGTCACGGTGGTTGAGTTGAACTATTTTTGTGAGTATTGCTTCAATTTCTCTATTGGTGACTTCTGCCTAACCATTGGCTTGTGGATGGACTTTTTGTGTCTGATATTCTATTTATTCATGAGTTTCGTGATCATGTTTGATGTGAATTGTACTCCTTGATCTGTCACTAGTTCTCTCCGCACACTATAGCGAGTGAATATTTCTTCGTATAGGAATCCTACTACTTTTTTGTCACATGCATGCTTCATTTCCTTTACTTCTACCCATTTGGTTACATAATTCGTGCATACCAAGATGTATGACTTTGCATTAGATGGAGGGTCTATATGACCAATAAAATTGATGCTCCATTTATCAAATGGTGTAACAACCACTTGTGGATGTAGAGGCATTTCATCTAATTTTGTAGGACAACCCATCCTTTGGCATTTATCACATGTCCTGATATAATTTGTTGCATCCTTATGAAGTGTGGGCTAGTAATAACCTGTTGTCAATACTTTCATAGTTGTCCTTTTAGCTGCAAAGTGTCATCTATAGGGTTCATCATGACAAGCATGGAGGATGTCATATGTTTCATCTTCACGTACACACCTTCTCATGACTTGGTTTGGACCAGTGTAAAACAATGTGTTGTTAATCCAAGAAAATTGAAAGCTTTTCTCAACTAGCAATTTTCTTGCAATTTTCTTTCCTTAGGAGAGAAATGTGTAGGAATCTTGTCGCTACAAGGTAATTGGCTATATCAGCGTACCATGGGCTCTTTATAACAATGTGGAACAAATGTTCATCAGGGAATGTGTCATCTATCATAGAGTTATCAGTGTCATCATTCTGTAGTCTTGATAAATAATCAGGTACACCATTTTCTTTACATGGCTTGTCAATTACTGCTAGATCAAATTCCTGCAAGAGTAAAATTTATCTTGCTAACCTGCCTAAAATGGCAGGTTTGTTCATGAGGTATTTTATGGTTGCATGGTCAATATGAACAAAGATTGGATATCCTGTTACATAGTGACAAAATTTATTCAAAGCGTAGACAACTGTCAGTAATTCTTTTTCTGTGACTGTATAGTTTAACTCTAGTTCATGTAAAATTTTGTTGATATAGTAAATAGCATTTTCAATATTATTGGATTTTTGGCCTAAGACGTCTCCTATTGCATAATCAGATGCATCGGTATGTATATGGAATGGTAAAATCCAATTAGGCCCTCTAAGTACTGGTGCTTTTGTAAGAAGGGTTTTAAGTTGCAGGAAATATTTCTCATAGGCTGGTGTCCATGTGAACTCAGCCTCTTTTGTAAGCAAGGTGTATAGTGGACTCATTATTTGACTAAAATTTTGAATGAAGCGTCTATAATAACTAGCATGTCCTATAAATGATCTAACATATTTTTTATTAGTAGGTGTAGGCAATGTAATAATTACCTCAATTTTTGCAGGGTCCACTTGTATTCTAGCTTCTGAGATGAAATGTCCTAACACAACTCCTTCTTGCATCATCATGAAACATTTTTCACTATTCAAGGATAGATTGTGTTCTTTACATCTGATCAATACTTTCTCCAAGTTTTCCAAATATTCTTCAAAAGTGACACCAAATGTGGTGAAGTCATCCATATAAATTTCCATGTAGTCATGTGAGATGTCAGCAAAAATGTTGATTACAACCCTTTGAAATGTTGTCGGAGCATTACATAAACCAAATGGTAACACATAATATGCATATGTTCCCCAAGGACATGTGAATGTTGTCTTTTCTTGATCCTTTGGAGCAATGCTAATCTGATTATATCCGCTATATCCATCAAGAAATGAGAAGTACTTTTTACCAACTAAGGTATCTAGAACTTGATCAATGAATGACAAGGGAAAATGGTCCTTCTTTGTTGCATTGTTTAGTTCTCTATAATCTATACATATTCTCCATTTACCCCCCTTTTTAGGTACAATTACTAAAGGTGAAACCCATTTACTATCTGAGATTGGATAAATGAAACCAGCATTCAACAGTTTTTGTAGCTTAGTCTTTACAATTTATCTTAGGGCTGGGTTTATTCTTCTGAGGCTGGCAGAGTAGTAGACTTCCTTCATTGATGTAAATTTTGTGCATACAAATTTTTGGGCTCAATCCTTTCATATCTCCACAATCCAAGAAAAAGTTTTTTCATGTTTACAGAGGAGTTGGGTTAACAATGTTAATTGCTGTTGTGGTAGTTTATTGTTAACATGAAGATTGTGGCCAGGTGAGAGCTCCATAGTGGTTGTCAGTTCTAGCATTGATACTTTAGATATGGGGCTTGTATATATTTCACACGGTAGTAGTTCATGGATAATTTTAGGTTCTATTGGTAGAACACATTTTTCATAGGTAATCAGCTGCAGAACAGAGCTTTTGGAGATATCTTTTTCTGTGACATAGTAATTAGTAAGGATGCTTTGAATCACATCATCATCCTCTTACAGTTTTAGGAAAGATTTCTTGTGTAACATCATTAGTTGAGCAACAAAGTTTATCTCTTCTTCCTCATCTCCTGAGTTTGGCCAAATAGGAGTACTTAAATCGAGTTGTGGTTGAGCAGGGGGATATAATGCTAACTTATTAATTGTTTGGCCATCTGATATTGTCACGTTACCTGATCTGCAACTGATATTAGCATCATCTATGGCTAACCATGTTCATCCAAGGATTACTGGATAACTAGCAAGAATTACCTTGGGTGATAATATCACGAAGTCGACAGGATATTCCCAGGAATCCAATGTAACTACTATATCTTCTATTATGACATTTGGGGTGATAGTATAACTGTTTGCAAGTTGTAAGACCATTGGAGTGGTCCTTAAAGCCTCT